>MJUU01062640.1:21667-33251 GCA_002080025.1 Modiolus philippinarum
CCCGGCGTCTGCGTCAGCAAAACTTTAACCTGGCTTGTGGTATGGAGACCTGAAGAACTAGGATGTTGATATTTGGTATGTGGCATCCTTGTGATAAGAGCTTGTAGACATTTTGACCTTGACCTTGCCCTTAGGGCAATTTTTAAAAAACTTTAACCTTGCTTCTAGAAGTTAGGCTTTTAGTGATATGGTGTTCATATTGGGTATGTAACTTTCTTATGATGAGACCTTTCTAAAAGTACCATATTTGTAGACATTTTGACCTTGACCTTGCCCTAGGGCAATTTTTAAGAAACTTTAACCTTGCCTCTAGAAGGTAGGCTTTTAGTGGTAGGGAGTTCATATTTGGTATGTAACTTCCTTATNACATTTTGACCTTGACCTTGCCCTGAGGGCAATTTTTTAAAAACTTTAACTTCACTTCTAGAATTAAGTTGCTTAGTGGTAGGGTGTTCATATTTGGTATGTGACGTTCTTTTGATGAGAGCTTTCTAAAGGTACCATATTTGTAGACATTTTGACCTTGACCTTGCCCTGAGGGAAATTTTTTAAAAACTTTTAACTTTGCTTCTAGAATTAAGTTGTTTAGTGATAGGGTGTTTAAATTTGATATGTAACTTTCTTGTGAAGAAAGCTTTTTATTACTTTCGAATTTATTGTGCATTGAAGTTACTGGAATCCCCGGTGAGCTATGTTGTCTTCTGACAACTCTTGTTTATTGTAATTTTGATATCAATTTACATTATGAATTTTTTGAATGGTTTCAGGGTAAAATGTTACCGAAAAAATATGATTTTACTATAAATAGATTAAAAAAAATCCATGCCAGCCTCATGAATTCCTGCATTTCTATGGCAATAATTACATTGAATAAACATTTGAACTTTTTCTTATTTCCATTTTGTGGTGTTATGCTTCTCTTTTCATAGCAATAATGCAGATTTAAGGTTGCCCCTCTAAAGGACCGCAGTAACATAAATGATACAATGATTCCTAAAAACCTAGACACTTTTTGTGTCGCCTGCTGTAAGCAGAGTTGACACATAGGGATTACTATCTGTTGTCCTGCGTCGTCCGTCGGTTTTTGAATCCGCAACTCCTTCAAAACTACTAGTCCGATTCCAACCAAACTTTAAGGATATGTTTTTCACATGGTGTAGTTTTGCATCTGATACTTAGAATTTTGATTTTACAGATTTTAGAGGTTCACAGAGCCAAAATTGCTCATTTGTGAGTGATGCTTTTTGAATCCGCAACTCCTTCAAAACTGCTGGTCCATTTTCAACCAAACTTTCAGGATATATTGTTCACCTGGTTTAGATGTGCACCTGATACTTAGAATTTTGATTTTACAAATTTTAGAGGTTCACAGAGCCAAAATTGCTCATATGTGAGTGTTGCTTTTTGAATCCGCAACTTCTTTAAAACTGCATGTCCAATTCCAACCAAACTTTCAGGATACCTTGTTTACCTGGTGTAGTTGTGCTCTGATACTTAGAATTTTGATTTTACAGATTTAGAGATTCCCAGAGCAAAAATTGCTCATTTGTTAATTTGGTTTGTTAATCTTCAACTCCTTCACAAATGTGTGTGAGATTCCAACCAAACTTTCAGTATATATTGTTTCTCATGTCTGGTTATTCACATTATGCTTGAAATTTTGATTTTACAGATTTAAGAGGTTTGCCAAGCCAACATACCTCATTTGTTGTTTCTGTTTGTTAATCTGCAAGTCCCCAAAACCATATTCATATTCTTATCAAATTTGCAGAATATGTTTTTCTCCTTGTCTTAGCCATGCACATAATGCTTAAAAATTTAAGTTTAAAGATTTCAGAGGTTCACTGGGCCAAAAATGGCTCTTCTGTTGTGCAGGCGACACAAGTGTTCCATGGAACACCCATCAATTTTTAATTGTAATGAAGTGGGAAGTGTATCAGTTTTCCTTCATATAACTGCCCAGGAAAACTGGTATTTACACAAATTCCTAAACATGATAATCTGTTTGATATACTAGACATTGTTGACCAGTGGTGCCAGGGAGCCACTAGTAGAAGCCTTACCAAGCATTTATTAACACAAAGTAACTAAAATTTGGTCAAGCTATGGTAATTTTGTTTTTAAAACTTAAATTTAATCCCACAAAAGTTATTTTGATTAAATATTAGAAAAAGAAATTGACTAGAATGTAAATGGACAGGTTTACATTTATGAAGTCAGAACATATTTACTCCTAACTTTAATATAGTGAATTTATTTATTGTTCCCCGCCACAACGTGGAGCGGGGAAATAGAAATGCCGGGCATCTGTCCATCCGTCCGTTCGTCTGTCCGTCACACTTCTTTGTAAGCGCTCTCATACCTACAAATTTTGACGGATTTTCATGAAATTTATTCCAAATGTTTTACCACTAATACCTTGGTCAAGTTCGAAAATCAGCCTTGGTCAATACTTTTTGAAGGGGTTATGGGACTTTGACTAAAATAATGACTCCGTTTTATCCCAAAATTGACCTTGTGTAAGTGCTCTCATGCCTACAAATTGTGATGGAGTTTCATGAAATTTATACCAAATGTCTATCTTACTAATACTTTGGTCAAGTTCGAAAATCAGCCTCGGTCAATACTTTTTGACAGAGTTATAGGACTTTGACCAAAATAATTGACTCCGTTAATCCAAAAATCGACCTTGTAAGTGCTCTCATGCCTACAAATTTTGACAGATTTTCATGAAATTTATACCAAATGTTTATACCACTAATACGTTGGTCAAGTTCAAAAATCAACCTTGGTTGATACTTTTTGTTGGAGTTATGGGTCTTTAACCACAACAGTGACGCCAATATATGAAAAAATGGACCTTGTTAGCGCTCTCATGGCTACAAATCGTGACGGATTTTCATGAAATTAATACCAAATGTTAATACCTTGGTCAAGTTCAAACATCAGCCTCTGTCGATACTTTTTGTATCCTCACATATTTAATTCTGGAACAGCCCTGAATGTTTGAAATATTGCTATTTCATATATAGTATACTAGTTTACTGCTTGACAGGCAGGGGACCCAGGAATTCTATCCTTGTTAAAATATTAATAAAATTCAAACAAAATTATTACAGAAAAAGTTCCTTTTAGAAAGATAATTGGGAGATGAATATTTTATTTTGACAAAATATTATTTTAAAGGGAAATAATAGAAAAAGGTATAAATATATATTTGACATGCAAAATTCATAAAAATGCAGAGAAGCACAGAAGCCTGGTTTTGCTGTCTTGAATCTAGGTTTCCTGTATACCAACAGAAAAGTCAGCTTTGGCATAGAAATACATTCAAAGCACGGGATCCAATGATTTCTGAAGCTAAACCCAAGTTTCCTTCAACAAATGTGAATTTTCCTCATGAAATCTAGGGTATTCTGAACCAAACTCTAGTTTCCGTTTGAAAATATGATTACATTGAAAGGTGAGGATCCTATGAATTTCTAAAGGCTAGCTGAACCAAAGTTTTTTCCCATGGAGAGAAAAATTCACCAAAATAAAGAGAAACAAGTTGCTTTGAGAAAAACCAGGTTTCTTGGAAGAAAATCCGTTTCTTATACCCCCGAAAACAAAGTTTGGGGGTATATACGAATCACCCTGTCTGTCCGTCCGTCTGTCTGTCCATCCATGTACCTTGTCAGCGCATGTTCTCCTAAACTGCTGCTTGGATTTTGATGAAATGTTGCACAGTTGTAGTACACTATCTGAAGATGTGCATGAAGTAATATGGTTGCTGTCCAAAATTTTTAAGGGGAGATAATTCGCCCTTTAATATTTTCTGGAAAAAAGGGGACGAAACCTTGTCAGCACATGTTCTCAAAATAAGTACCTTGTCAGCGCATGTTCCCCTAAACCGCTGCTTGGATTTTGATGAAATGTTGCGCAGTTGTAGTACACCATCTAAAGATGCGCATGAATTAATATGGTTGCTGTCCAAAATTTTTAAGGGGAGATAATTTGTCTTTTAATATTTTCTGGAAAAAGTGGGGGGGTTGAACCTTGTCAGCGCATGTTCTCCTAAATGGATACTTGGATACTGATGTAATGTAACACAGTTGTAGGATACAGCCTGAAGATGTGCATGAAGTAATATAGTCTTTAAATATTTTCTGTAAAAAAGGGGGGAGGTATATCATTGTTCCCATACCTGTATTGTGTCTACATTTGTACTGTGTCCACAACTGTACTGTGTCCACACACACTTAAATTTACACTTGACATATTAATCAGGGTTCAATAGCAGTTGGTATAACTGGCTGCCATGGGCGACAGCTCTTGTTTTTTTGTTTTTTTTTAAGAAAACCTATGGGGAAACTTTGGTTAAGCTTTAGGAAATCATTTGATCCTCAGCTGAGTATGTACTTGCATTCCCTCTAGGAAAGTTGAGTTTAGTAACTAAATGAAGTGAAACCTGGTTTTCTCAGTAAAACATGGTTAAACTTAGGGTTTCATTAACTAAACTGTTTTTACTGAGAAAACCAGTTTTCACTTCATTTGGGTGAATTACTCTTGCAATATTTGGTAAGTTTAAAAGAACTGCAACTTCATTCCTGAATTTGTCAAAAAACAGCTGTTTTGCCTTAAAATATTATTTATCAACAAGAATATGGAAATATTTATATTTGTTGTACAGAAGATCATTCTCACTGCAGGTGATTTCTGTGAAATCAGAAAAAAAATCAGGTTTTAATCTGATAAGCAAAAAATTTAAGATTTCAGTTGCAGTTTTTTGTTTGATGTCTATTTTCATATTGAAATAAAATTGGTTTTAAATTTTACAATTATCGAAAAGTAACAGTAAAGTTTTATGTGTTATAGTACGGGTTACCTACAATGATGTATGTATATAGACATCATTTTTACTACCTTATTTCATGGTCAATGGGTGGATTAAATTTGTAGTTATTTTCTTTTCAGTCACAATCGGTGGACAAACGGCATGCTGTGATAACATTTGACCACTACCTAAACAAGTTTAAAATTAAGGATCTAAGTACTGTCAATGGAGTAAGTACATATATTTTAATGGTTCATATTCTAGCATATGCATATTTTGATCGTGACACTGTAGACATAGCAATGTTCCAAAAATTGTAAGTAAAATTTGATTTCTGCATATGACCATTTCAACAGCATGTCTCTGATGATTACATGTTTGGTACACAAAAACCTGATTGAGGACAAATAACCAAACACCAAAAAGATCTGAAAACAATACAAAAATCAGGTGCTGTGTTTTAAGAGGTAACTGCTTGACAGAGTAAGAATTTCAGATTGGCTGTTGAGTGAAGATTGAATACTTCTGTTATATCAGAATTAACTTTTGACTGTATTCCTTTTAAATGGCCCACTTCTCCATTATGGATTTTAGCTAAGGCCCCATCAAGTTAATTTGTAGATTCTCATCCACCTGTAACAAAAAATCTGGGGCGGGTTGGAGGGTTTTATTTTATATTTTTACCTGATTTTTACAAAAATTGATAGGAATTTAAAGAAAATTTCTGAATAATTGAAAATAAAAAAAAAAAATTGAGCCTAGAAAAAATGGGGTGGATGGGGATGAGAATCTATTAATTAATTTGATGTGGCCTAATATTGCTATAAGCAAGTGTAAACTTTTGCCATCTCTTTTCTTTCTACACCCCAAGCATGTTCCTTATAAACTTTTCATTTGAAGATCGCTCCTTTGACTACTTGCTTAATAAGTCCACCCTATTGGAGGTACATTCAAAAATTTTCCCTGAAACTGCTAGTCTATTCATAAAAAAACTACTTTACAATATTCCTTCGATTGTACCCTTAAAGAAGGATGTCTGACAGGCAGGTCCAACCCTCATCCAAGATGGCTTCAAACGGAGATGAAATTTTAACATTGGACAGAATTATTCAGACATCTAGTCCTCTGAAACTACAAAGCCATTTCAACCTTAAGTGGATTGATTCTTACTTGGTTCCTTTCAAAAGATATGCTGGCAGGTATGCAAATCATCCAAGATGGCCTCTAGCAGGAGACATGATTTAACATTGGACTGTATGGCAAAATAGAATCTAACAACCTTTAAAGTGTAAGATCAGAAAATTATAGGCACCTAAGCAAAAGATTTCAATATTTCTCTGAAGAGGCTTACTGAGAAAACCATTAAAATCTTAACAGATCTAAATCTTGCATGTTTGATTGTTTGTATCACATTTATGACCACAAAATATGATTTTTTCATCACTAAGCCAAACTTGACCATCAGACATTCCTGATGTCATTAAACATCAGAAGAAGTTGCCTGGTAATTTTCTGTCATGTACAAAGACGAACATAACAAGAATCTCTTGCATCCCTGAAAAAACAAAACTGGCTTTATCTGTTTAGTTACAAAACATATACAGGGTATTCAAACTTCTCATTTGAAGCCAACAGGCAACTGATTTGTTCTTATTAGTCCTATGGTGGTTCCCTTTAAAGATTTTGTCCAGTAAGACTGCACACGATCCAAGATGGTTGTCAGTAATTAACATTTGAGCCTTTGACATAGAGGTCTTTTGAAATACCCAAGAACATAGTTTTATTGGTTCAGATGAGCCCTTCGGGATCTTTAGTGCCTCTTGTTGACAACCACAACTTTTACTCAGACCAAACACAATGCTACCATAATTTGAATATTTGAATATTGTGATACTGTGTAGCAGGATTTTTTCGCATGTGTTTAATTTTCGCTATGTTCGCGGTACACAAGCAAGTGCAAAATTTAGCCTCCACGTAAATTTCACTGCTCATTCAAAGACATTGGATAAAGTATAAAAAGCGAATTATTAATATAGTGAATTTATCACTGCCCTGTTTTACATTGAAATCGTGAACAAAAGCCGACAGGAAAATAACCTGATATGTACTGGTATTGCAATACACCCAAAATAAGATCTTTATGTCAATTCATCCACATTTTGTGAGCTTTTTGTCTCGCGAAGGCGAGACATAGCGACCATAGATTCCGTCGTCGGCGTCTGCGTCAACATTGGGTTAACCCAAATGTTAAACTTTTTTTGAACTTCAATAACTTTCTGAAATCTTGCTCAATAGCATTGAATTTTTGACACAATATTCAGGACAACTTCATTATTGAATCCCAAGTATAATTTTGAAAAAAAAAAATTCCAATTTTTCCGTATTTTGCCATTTGTTGGACTTAGTTTTTTTCAATAAATTTTTTTTGTTTTCACTATATCTCAGCACCTACATGTCATAGACAGATGATGATTGGTTAGTGGTTACATCTTTAGTAGTAACCAACATCTATACTAGAATTATGTCACCTTGACCTATATTTTCCGCATCAATGAATTTGACTAAATTTTCACTTTGGTCCATAATATCAACAATGTTTAAACAAACTGGAACTTAGGAAATTTAATTTTGATGTAGAATCATTGCATATAGTCTACAGATAAGCAATAAACTTTCAGAATTTTATTCCGGTTCCAACTTTGGTAAATTTCCTGAAAATGTCCAAGACTCACAATTTTTGAAATTTTTGCATACAATCAAATATTTTAGCAATTTTTCATACCAGACATAATTCTGAAAACTAAGAATTAAAAAAATATGGTTCCAATTTTGGTAAATTTCCTGATACTCTCAAATTGAGTCAAAGACAATTAATTTTTTGAAATTCTTGTCAGCAACCATGCTTTTCGGATGAATTTTTGTCAAAACAAATATTGCCAATGGTTAGATTTAAAAAAATTTGGTTCCAATTTTGGAAAATTTCCTCATACTCTCAAAGACCAGTTATTTCTTAGAATTCCTAGTGACCACATCTGAATTTAGGCCAAATTATAATGAAAGCGGAGTGAGCAGGCGAGAAACTAGATTCCGCGGAACCTTTACGAATTGTTGGAATTACTATTCAGGACTTCTCTTGTTAACTAATGCATTTCTTCAAGTCAAAGAAACTGCAGTGTTAATGGNTTGGATTCCTCTTGATATAAGCTTTCAGTAGTTTGTCAACGGATTTTTTGTAGCTCTTACTGTTTCAGAGCTACAAGGGGTCAAAGGGGCCAAAATTGCAATTTTTCTAAATGTGTTATTTTTCATCAGATTTCGATGGATTTTTTCTTTGAATTTCTATGGATGTAAAGTTTTAGTTGATAGTACATATTTTGCATAGCTCTTACGCTTTTTTATCAGTAAGTAATCAAAAGGGTTTTTTCCCTATTTTGTTTCTAGCTAATAACTGTGTCTAGCTTCTTTTTGTGTCCATCTAATTATTGTGTCAAGCTCTTTACTGTGTCCACATTCACTTTAAACTACCTTTGTTGAAATTTCAGTGGTCGACATGCTGCGGTCGTATCATGCTGCGCTCGGCGTAGCCCTTTATTTGAAATTCTTGTCAGCAACCATGCTTTTCGGATGAATTTTTGTCAAAACAAATATTGCCAATGGTTAGATTTAAAAAAATTTTGGTTCCAATTTTGGAAAATTTCCTCATACTCTCAAAGACCAGTTATTTCTTAAAATTCCTAGTGACCACATCTGAATTTAGGCCAAATTATAATGAAAGCGGAGTGAGCAGGCGAGAAACTAGATTCCGCGGAACCTTTACGAATTGTTGGAATTACTATTCAGGACTTCTCTTGTTAACTAATGCATTTCTTCAAGTCAAAGAAACTGCAGTGTTAATGGAAGTAATTAAAACAGATGGTAAATGGGATCTCACTAGATCCTTATGCAGAGACAGCTATAGGAACAATTGAAACAGAGATCTAGTTTCCATGTGAACTCATCGATAAAGGATATGTTTTGCTCAGACCAATTTCAGTGTATTAATAAATAAAATGCATGATTTCATAATTTAAGTGAAGCAGTTTAATATCAATATTATGCATAATGTATGTGAATTAAGTGATAGTTTAATGAAGATTCCATGTTCTGACATGTTTTTATTGTAGACATATGTAAATGAGAACAGAATACAAGATCAAGAATATGTCACCTTAAAACATATGGACTCAGTTAGACTTGGTTGTGATATCCTTTTAGTAAAACAAAAGTTCGTGTTTCCATGGCAACAGTTTTTACATCTGTCCAATTTTGAAAAGATATTAGTACTTAAGCGTGTTCATCAGTGGACAATATATAATATGGTGATATGATTGAGTCACATTTTTGTCTCCCCTGCCTTGAAAGGCATGGGAGATAAAGTAATGAAATGGACTCCTGAGTCATGTACCACTGTAAGTTTACATATGCATTTTTAGACTTGCTTACATTTACTCAATATCTTTAGCTGAGATCTTTAGATCTTAGTAAGAGTTTGGCAGGATTTTATTGGGCTTTCAGCTTAAGTTCCTACTTCAATGACAGTTATTATTAAAGTAGTCTAAGACATGAACAATTTGTGACTGCATAAATGAAAGTTTAATTGAAGCCTGACTCTGTTACCCCTTTCATACTTCAAGTCTTTTGTCATTATTAGTACACATTTGATGAGGAAAGTTTCCTGATGTTCATGTTTTTTTTTTCATTGTAAAAAAAGTATCCTACCAACTTTTGCTGTATTCTGACATGAGACTAGAGAAACACTTAAGGGAGTATGAGTGTCAGATTTCAGAAACATTCTATATTCTCGGGTTTTATCCATTTAAACAGGGTTAAATTTTTTTGCACATGTATCATATTTTCTTGGTCATTGGTCACTTTAAAATGCATAGAATAGAAAATGTATAAAATTTTATAAACTTCCTATTATATTTTCATATATTTCAAGGTGTATAAACAACTAATGGAAATTGAAGGAAAACTCTAGAGGAAACTGTTTCCCGCCAAACTTTGACGTCTTATATCTAAAAAATTCTTGCATGGATTTTTCAAAATTTTTTGTTCATGTTGTTCTGTAAGCAAAGTTCTTCAAAACAAAAGGTAAGCATTTTAATTCTAATTACAAATTATAAAATTTCTGACACTCGTACTCCCTTAAGTTACATCTCACTATGGACATCAATCTCTAGATAGAGTATACTTTTAGTATGTCAACAAAATATTCCAAGATTTACAGGAATTTCTATAAACTGAAAGATGAATATATATTTCCTATAGATAAAAATACTGAAGCCTATAACTGTCTGTCAGTTACTCCATCATCAATCACTTGTATTCTCTGATTTAATGAAAGTATCAATGTTTCAGCCAAACAGGCATTGATCCAGATTTTTTTTTGAAAAGCAAGTGAAGTAATACTTCATTATTAAGGTGGTTGGCCACCTTATTGCATTAAGGTGGTTGGCCACCTTATTGAGAAGACCGGGTTCCAAAGAATGCACTACAGCTAATGCTTTTTATATAATATACTTCAAACTACTATGAGCTATGGCTATTTAAGCGATCAAAACAGCAAAATACCCACTAATTACGTAGTTTTTGGTGAAACAATTTCATAGATCTTGTTTATTGCCACATAATTACAAGGACTCTGTTGCAGCGTAATGAACATACCGTCTTTAGATAATTTGTTTAAATCGGCTGTGTGTATTAATTTTTGTTTCAGCCGAATCTTGTTGATATTATCAGTTTCTTGCAAATAATCAACTATGCGACAATTGCTTTATGTAATGAATGAATGATATTCTAATGTTTATCTATTTTTGATATCGCTGTATAAGTATATTTATTGTCTTTCCACGAACACGCTGCTTTGTTTACAAGTGTACACGCATGCGCATAGTTTGGTTTTAATTGTTACTTGTTACTTGTCTTGTAAGTTCCTCCAGCGTTGGAGCACTGCACATGGTTGAATAAAAATATCTTATACACACGCGATTTCTCATTAAAAAAATTTAAAACACACTTTAACATAGCACCCACAACCTTAAAAGCGAACAATGGCTTTATTTACATAAAGCATAATATATTCGGAACTTTTCTTTAAAGAGCGGGAAAATTTGAACTTTAAGCAGTCATGTAGGATAAATGCCGATGAGTTCCAAAAGATCTAATATGGAGGTTTACTTTCACTTTCTCGATCATTCACAAGGAGAATGTAGCGTAACTAAAAACGCCGCCGTTATGAGTTGAATGGTGGTTATTTATAAGAAGAATATCGTAGAAAGTTCATGTATGTCAGACAGTGACTGGAGATTTGGATATATTTGGAAGTGGTTGGTGAAACCGCTGGCACTGATCATGCTGATGCCAAGCGATGCTTCAATTTTAAAGGCATCCTTCTTTCTACTAGTTAGCGCTTTCATCATGATTACTTAGAATTCTGTTTCTGGGAGAATAAAGAAATACAACTGTGCATAGTATCTGCAATACCTCGACCAAAGGAGTTTGGACGCAGATAAAATTCCATGCTGTTTGTCACACTAAGGGGACGACCATTTGAATTTTTGGGAGCAGGGGCTTGGGTGATTTTGTAAATAAATAATTTATCTTGGTGCCAGTGAAAATAAATATTTTTATCCTTCTTGTCCTTTAAATAAATAATTCAATTTTGAAGAATAAATTTGTTTTGCAATTGCAAATAAATGATCGGATGTGACATTTGGTGAAAATATA
>MJUU01062640.1:33272-43538 GCA_002080025.1 Modiolus philippinarum
CCCCTCAATCAAACTTGAGATTATCAGCATTACACTTCGTACAGTTAATCCATAATCCACAATATTTTTTTACATCAAATAATACTTGAGCTGTAAAGAAGTTTTTCTTTCTAATTGTTCCCAAGTATTGATACTTTAAGTTTTGCCCTGAATTTGAGATCACAATCTTCATGATCGAGGTCAGCTACACATGATATATTCATTGCTGACAAAGCCAACCACCTTTCAGTGCAGACTGCACTTTGATTTTAAATATTTTGAATACATGTAATTCAGTGAAAATTTGGTACATTGTATTTTATTTAGCATATTGAAAAGGATGCCACAATTGTTTCTTCATATGAACTGGATAATCTTAATCAACATACCATTTGAGGTCTATGTCAGAAATATGTTGACTCTATGTGTCCCCGCAAAATTTCAAAAACAAAAAGTTCTTTTCATCTTGACCTGTGGCCTTCTTGAAATTTTATACTGTTTCAATAAAATGAAATAATAGTAATATAATATAATATAAATCTAAGGTCAAGTCAAAGGAAAATTTCAATTTGTATAAACTTATTGTAAAAGAAAAGATTTGATTTTATATTTCACATACATTTTGTATTTAGAACTTCCATATCTCTATATATTTCATCGTCTTAAACAAAATTTATATATTCCAAAATAATTAACATATAAAGACTTGTTTGGTGTAAGGCTTACTAATTTTGAGGTCATCTTATGCTCTTACTACGGTTTACTATTTCCTTATAATTTCCCAGTATTTCCAGAAATTTTCAGTTTGGGTCCATCATTTCATTGCAGTTCTGTATATTATAGTAAAAATCAGCATTTACAGTAATAAAAAATGTTTAAAAAATGATCTTCAAGATGAAAATTTTAGGTCCATTTACTGTAAGGTGTAGTTTCTGTGTTGAAACAATAGATAGTTCATTTACTGTAAGGTGTAGTTTCTGTTTTAAACAATAAATAGTGCCTTAGACCCCGTAACGTTTACACTAGCAAAATTAGATCGATCTTTTGTGAGTTCGATTCTAAAAAGATCGATCTTTGCCAAGTGTAAAGGAGTTAGATCGATCTTCGATCGGACTTAAAAAGTCCACATCCAGAGGTAGTCTCAAAAAGATCGATCTTTTTTGGGATTGATCTTTCTTCAAATGTAAACGCCAAGGTCGATCGCGATCAATCTTTATGCATTGAAACTGAAAAAATAAAATATAGTTTAGCATAAATACAAGTATGACTATGAAAGTTTGCACTAATACGGAGTGTTAAAGATCAGAAGCATGAACCTACGCGGAAAATTTTTGATAATCAACATTTTCAGTCACCAACAGTACTGAAAGTACGTGTAAAAGATTTTCCAGATCTATCTACATATTTGTGTCTATTTTATAACAAGGAAATTATGTATTTTTATAAGATCGATTCAGTTTAGTGTAAACCAACCGTTTTCAAAAGGATTCGATCGAGATCGATCTTGCTTAAATGTAAATGCAAACCGACCCTTTTTAGATGGATTCAAATTGAAGCAAGTGTAAACATGGTCTTAGTTCATCTCAACTTACTATTTTAAATCAAGTAACTTACTTTTTTTGACAAAGAGAGGTAGGCAAGTCTGCATTTATAAAGTGCATGTTGCTGACTATAAGTGGTCATGGTTAACAATTCTTCATAGTCTGGTTGTATTTTGTCTTTTGAACCACTAACGGTAGCTATTTGTTAGATGATGTTTATTTATATGTTTGGTAGAAAACATCATTAGTATAAATATAATTCTTATACCCCATAGTCTAGTGAATTTTTAATTTATGACATAAATGATGAGAAATCACAGTAGAAGATCATTGATGTCTACTCAGCTGATGTGTAATTACTTACTATATAATAGACTTTAACTTTCCTTGACCTGTAGGGAACTTTTATGTGAGGGTGTGTTTTTGTATTTCCTTTTATAACTTAATATCCCACAAAAAATAAAAGTTTAAGACATATGTATAATAATTACGATTTTTAGTATGATGTCACTCAAGAGATTAATATCCAACAGGGGTGATGTCATTTTATTTGTCATGAAAAACATCTGTCACAGTATTCATATTTTCAAAATAATTCTCTGGAAAATAAAAAATGTGACTTTTATCTTCAGATTTTCGGTTTATGTATATTTCGACCTTTTTCGCACAGATGGATATTAAACCTTAACCTTATATTACATTCTATGGTTTACTATATGGAGCAGATAGAACAGAAATCCACCATCAGTCTTGACGATGATATCAACATTCCTCCCCCACCTACTATGCCAGCCTGGGCGACCAGAGAGTTAGCATCTCTAGCAGAGTGTGAGGTAATATGTTTATTTATACTGCGAGACTTCATTCATCTTCTGTATTCCTCAAGTATCACAACTATCTGTAAAATGTTTATTCTTAAAAACCTGTCTTTTAAGTGCATGGTGTTAGGTAGAGGTTTTGGCAACAAAAGAACGAAGGAATGCTTTTTTCTCTCCATGACATACATAATATTTGGCAAGGTTTTGTATTAGTTTGACTTTGTGTTTAAAAACTGATGAATTGATATTAATTAGTTTAATTTTCCTAAACATAATTTACTCTTTATTTATCTCACCGTCACTCATATTAACACTATACATTCTCTTACTGTTGAGAGTGTTACTACATGCATGTCCTTGTAAAAATAATGCATTGAGGACAGGAGCATTAATTTAAATATAGATAAATAAAGTACATTATTTAAAGAGGGTAACACATTTCTTCCCTCATTTTAGATGCCCCCTCTAACGTAAATCGTATAAGGGGTCAAAGGGGCTGAAAATGCAATTTTTGAAAATATGTTTTAATCAGATTTGTATGGGATTTCTTTCTTTGGATTCATCTTGATGTTTTGTCAACAGGTTTAGTGTAACTCTTGCAGTTTCCAAGCTATAAGGGATTAAAGGGCTGATTTTTTATGTTCACTAATTTGTGTCCAGCTATTTACTGTGTCTATCTCCTTATTATGTCCATCAAGTTACTGTGTCCACTTTTATTTTAAATTACAGTTGTTATAATTTCAGTGGTTGAGATACTGTGGTCATATCATGCTTTGCTCAGCATAGCACTTTATTCTCATCTGTTTAAGCGACCAAGCATGGATGGGCAAGACATCTATTAGGGACCACTCTTGTTATAAAGGAGGATATGTCTGGGGAGGATATATCTGGGGAATATATATATTTCTGTATATTTTACTATCAGTAATAACAAATTAAAGCTGTATAATGCACTTATTTACATTGCCGAAAGTGAAAATATACAGGACCTAGTTATAGGATACCTGTAGCACGAAATCATCTTATGTTTTATTGAACATGATATTTAGATACTGATAGTTATCAGGTGTATGTACAAACAGTTGTGTATTGGGTATAAGGACAGACTGTAATGTAGACATCGGTATTAAGTATACCTGTCATAGATTATTGATCAGGATTTGTATACCTGTCATTGATTAAAGGTATTCAGGTGTAAGATATACTCATACCATCTTCTCATCATATGCTTTGCTTGACTGCAAGTTAGTTGTGCTTGAAATGTTTCAACATCTTTTATATGTACTATATATTTCAACTTATCTTTATTTTGATTAGTTTTTAGATTGTTTATGAAAAACAAATAGTTATAGGACTTAACCATACTCTTTTATATCAATAACATATACACTTTACTAACAGTTATTGTTACAAGTTTGAAAGTATGGTAGAAAAGTTTTTGAATCAAGCTTTTTTGGACACGTGTAGGTTCTTTATTATAGGTTCTGTTTCCTCTTTTTTGCATAAGAACTTTTTTTTTCAACCGGGCCATCTGAAAATCTCTGTCTATCATCTGTTCATCATTGTTGAAAATGCACTTCCTTTTCAAGGTTTATTAGATTGCAATGAAACCATTCTCAATGGTAGTACCATCTGGAGATGTGCATGAAGAAAGATATTCATTGTCTGGCCTAATCCAGGAGAATTATTTTCACAGTGCCTCTGGGTTGTTCTTTTCTGGTAACATCAAAACACATCTTTATGGTTTGTTTGCATTCAGTGAACTTAAATTAATAACGGTTACATTATTTGAATGTCAGAGGACATCAATTATTGTAGATTTGACTGTAAAAAAATGCAGTTTACTAGTGACAAGTGGCAGAGCCTGTAAGTGGATAATTGGGCATATGTATATTTTTTTGCATTGAAAACTAATACTGAAAAAAATATTGGGTACTGATTTCTAGTTTAGGACTCAGATGAAATATTCCTGCATTATCTAGTTCTTCTCAAACTGTATTGTTCAGATGACTTCTTATTGCTACATGTACATAATAAGGGGCTGGTTACCAGAGGTGCATTCAATGAATGTTTTAACTCCAACTCATTGAGAGAGTTTTTAATTGCTTTAGTTAAGAAGTTTGAAAATTGCACTGAATATGAAAGCAAACATCTTTAAATTTGACTTTATATTTCCCTCCATTTTTCTCTTGCCCGCGATGAAAGTCGCGGAAAGCGAGACATAGGCGTGCAAAGTATGACAGCGACAGCGTTAACTTTTACTATATACAGGATATTTTGAAAACCCTTTGATGTAGGAACATTATATTTGGTCCAGTGGTAGTACTAATCAAGTGCTACCTGACGGACATAACATTATGTGACCTTGACCTAATAAATTGCACGGTCCAGTGACCAAGTTAAGTTTCTCTGATTAGATCCATATCTCAATAACTGTAAGTGGTAGGTCAATGATATTTGGTATATAGGTTGGTCTTGAGTAGTACATGTCAGTCTGGCATATGATTTGTCCTTGACTTCAATTTCACGGTCTAGTGACCATGTTAAGTTTCTCTGATTAGATCCATATCTCAATAACTGGAAGTGGTAGGTCATTGATATTTGGTTTATAGGTTGGTCTTGAGTAGTACATGTCAGTCTGGCATATGACTTTTGTCCTTGACCTCAATTTCACGGTCCAGTGATCACATTAAGTTTCTCTGATTAAGTCCATTTCTCATTAACTATACATGGTATCTCAATAATATTTGGTATGTAGGTTGGTCTTGGGTAGTTCATGTCAGTCTGGCATATGACTTAAGTCCTTGACCTCAATTTCACGGTCTAGTGACCACGTTAAGTTTCTCTGATTAGATTCATATTTCAATAACTGTAAGTGGTAGGTCAATGATATATGGTATATATGGTATAAAGGTTGGTCTTGAGTAGTACATGTCAGTCTGGCATATGACTTTTGTCCTTGACCTCAATTTCACGGTCTAGTGACCAAGTTAAAATTCTCTGATTAAGTCCATTTCGTCTGTGACCTCAATTTCACGGTCCAATGAACATGTTAAGTTTTTTGTGCTTAGGTTAGTTTCTCAGTAACTAAAGTGGTCGGTCAATGATATATGGTATGTAGGTTGGTCAGGTAGTACATGACAGTTGGTCATATGGCTTTTGTGCTTGACCTCAATTTCATGGTCTAGTGAGCATGTTAAGATTTTGTGATTAGGTCATTTTCTCAGTAACTAGTGGTAGGTCAATGATATTTTGTATATAGGTTGGTCTTGGGTAGTACATGACAGTCTGCTATATGGCTTTTATCGGTGACCTTATTTTCACGGTCCAGTGAGCATGTTGAGTTTTCAAGTACCTATCTTTTAATGTATGGTCAATAATATTTGGTATGTGGTTTTGTCTTAGATGGAACATGTCATCCTGCAATTTGGCTTTAGCCCTTGACCACATTTTCACGGTCTAGTGAACATGTTTGGTTCTCCAGTATCTATATCGGTGGTAGGTCACTGATATTTGGTATTTTGGTTTTTGGTTGTATATAACAGTTTGCTATATTGCTTTTGTCAGCCAACATGTTAAGTTTTCTGAATTAGTCAGTCTGAGTTTTCACATCAGTTTTGCGACCAAGTAGGGGCGGCCGAGACATCAATTTGGGTCCACACTTGTCTGTTGATGTGTTATTTATGCATTGAACATATGGGAAATAGAGTTGAACTCTTGTCGTTTTACATCTCCTTAAAATATTTATTGTCATTCAGGCACAATTTGAGCTTGCACAGAGAAAAGGAAGGAAGTGTTATTTTTTAATTCATAACTTACAAAGCTCTTGATTGTAACATAATTTTTGAAGGACAACCTTCCTGGTTGATGAATGAATGTACCAATAAGTAGTTCTAGATTTAGTTCATTTATTTGATATTTGGCAGCCTTTACATTCTCATATAGATGAATAAATTTACATAGTTAGTTCAAGGCTTTGTATGTATATAAAAACGATTATCAAGCAACTTTTAAAGGGTATTACTTATCAGAATTCTAATACCCTTATATTTAATACATTAAAGACAACCATTGTATCAACAGACTTTTTCGGTCTTAGTTTGAGATATTATCTGACACATATAACTTCTACATTATTCATGATTTGGGGGTCATTGTTTAATTGAGGTTGATGAATGGAAACAAATCTTTTTATGTAATGTTTTCTATCATGTGATTTACATGTTCTCTGCTTGAACATTATGTATGTTGTCTCTCCTATTATAGTAATTACTGATATTATAAGATGGTCTCTTTGATATATGACAAGTTAACCATATATAGGGAAGAGCTTTTCAGACTTTTCACTGCACATGTTTCACCATCATCTGATCAGATGTGAACCTAAACTTGTTATGAATGTCATATAAATATATTGGATTTTAGGCATTCTCATTTTGGAATCATCTTTATGTATTCACATTTTCAAATTTTATTTGAGTCAAAAAGACTATGGCCAGCTTGTCATTATGCCCATGTATAGACTTAGACTGTGTTTACATTAGAACAAAATATAGATCGATCTCAAGTAAACTGATCTATTTTAAATCACTTTGCGTTTACATTGTTTCCCCTAAATGGATCGCGATCGATCGAAAATAAAACGATGCGTTTACACTTAGTCTGCAAAGACAATATATTTTTAAATATTTATAACTATAAGATCGATTCAGTTTAGATCAATCTACTTTAGATCACTTCACAATCTGGACTACTTTAGATCAATCCCGATTCGATCTAAAGTGTTTACACTTGCCTAAGATAGATCTAATTTGAATTAATCTCCCTTTAGATCGATCTAAATCTGCAAGTGTAAACAGGGTCTTACACTATTATATAAATAAGTAATCAAATACAAATATTTTTGAAACAAATGAAGTTTGGATGAGAGTTATGCTTTATTTACATGTTATTATTTTACCCATTGTTTTTGTTACAAGCCTGCATTCCAAGGAGTATGTATTCCTCTGCAACCTATACTGGTAGGTATTTTGGGAAAAAAAAACAAATTTACAACCAGTAATGTATTTTTATGTGGGCATCCCTATGTAGTCATTTTATGGTAAAAAATTCTGGAAGAATTCAAGTACATTGCAAACTTGAAAGCATTGATCCACTATGCAAATTCAGTTAATCCTTCTAAAGTGTATTAATTATTTGGTTTTCTAGTTGGCATTTACAATGGAAAGAATTTGCACTTTGGCAGATTTTATTGCAGCTATAATAATTATATTACCAAATATTAAAATGAAAAAATCAAAAACAATAAGATTTTGCAGAAATATGTAAAAGATAATGCATGAATAAATCCTCAACAGACAGGGATTTTTGAAATTTGCTTAATTTTTCCGCTACTGTGACATATTTATCAACAAAGCAATATACCGGTAGTCACAATTACTTTATTGTTAATCATTCTATTGTAAGCAAATTGAAGCAGGTTACGATTTACTAGTATACTCATTAAAACAAGTTTGAGGTGAAAGAGAAGGTCAAATTTGGGTCAGTATGATCCTTCTTCACACCTTCACACTATTTTAACCAACATATTATCATTTTGAATCGACTGTGATAATTATATTCCTTCCCATTTCCAACAAGTTTAAGTGGATATATAATAATCACCCTGGCTGTCTGTCGCTCTGTCCACACTTCTTGTAAGTTCAACTCCTCTAAAACTGCAGAAAGAAATTTGTTGAAACTTCACACTAATAAAGGTGTGCATGAGGGAATATAATTATTGTCCGAAATCAGGAAGGGGAGATAATTTGACTTTGACTTAGTCTTTTCGCTTTGTTTGCTTCAGTTTCTTTTCATAAGTCAAATCTTAGTAGATTGATTTAGAGAATGATATTTTATATTTTTCATGACAGATAAAGTTTTGGAGGCCATAAATTTGAATTAATTTGTTACCTAAGTACACTCTACAGACTTGAGTCTTTGTTATATTTGTCCCTATTATTTTTATGCCACTATGATCATAATTATTGAAATATAATTAGGATAAGTAATAATCAGCCTATGTTTTTGTTTATGTTAGGAATTCTTCATTATACATGTATATTGCAGAATGTAGCCATAATGAAGAATGACAACGGCAAATTGAAAATGATTTTTTAAATTTGTTATTTCAGGGATGTATAGCAGAACAAAAATTGTGTCATACTTGTGGAGGTGAGAGCAGAGACACCCTTCCTGTTGATGATGTAGAAGATGAAGTCCATATCCACACAAGTTATTACCGAGACAAAACAAAAGACTCTAACACATGGCCAAGGAAGAGGGTTAGAAATACTCAAAACATAGCCACATTCTTCACAGATAATAACAGTTTTGATGACCCAGAAAGTAGTCCTAACAGAGTGTTGAGAGGAGAAAGTAGTATACCAGAAAACCTTCCACCAGGTAAGATAATCCTGGTCAAATTTCAATATTTTCTACACAAGCAGGCATACTGATATACACACATATTTCCCACCAGAATGCTTCCAGTGTACTAGAAATAAAACATTTAGAAAACCTTACATTTATTTTGTACACATAAACATGATTTTTCTGGACCTTTTCATTTGAGAATGGGAGTTTATTTAATCAATAACTTTATTTGCATGATGGATCATGCAAACATATACATAATGCACCAGTGAAGATGATACACACGAAAATTTTGTATTTTGTTGCAATTAATGGAAATTTCTTGATCTATGACCCTATTACAAAAAAGGGTCTGTAATTTAAAAAAAAAATGTATTGGTTACTTTTTATTCCCTCGTCCAACGAAGTTGGGGAGGGGATATAGCGTTTCGCCCGTTCGTCCGTTTGTCCGTCTGTTCAAACTTAAGACCATATATCTTTAGAATAACAAGTCATAGATGGACAAAGTTTTGTCCATGGATGCATCTTGAATAGTGCTTGAGGTTGATATATAGAATAGATGGATTTTACCTACATTTCATGCATGAGTGACTTAGGTTAAAGTTTTTGTAAGAGTCCAGATCTGGGATACTACAACTCTAAGAAGAATGATATTTTGTATGTAGATGCGTCTTGTAAAGTTACGAAGCTCCGGATAACAATTAGGTCACTTTGACCTACATTTCATGCATAAGTGACTTAAGTTGAAGTTTTTGTAAGAGTCCAGATCTGGGATACTACAACTCGTAGAGGAATAATATTTTGTATTTAGATGTGTCTTGTAAAGTTAAGAAGCTTCAGAAAAAAAAATAGGTCACTTTGACCTACATTTCATGCACGAGTGACTTAGGTTAAAGTTTTTGTAAGAGTCTAGATCTTGGCTACTACAACTCGTAGAGGAATAATATTTTGTATGTAAATACGTCTTGAGAAGTTGCGAAGCTCCAGATAAAAATTAGGTCACTTTGACCTACATTTCAAGCATGAGTGACTTAGGTTAAAGTCTTGTAAGAGTCCTGATCTGGGATACTACAACTCTTAGAGGAATAATATTTTGTATGAAGATGCGTCTTGTAAAGTTAAGAAGCTTCAGAAAAAAATTTGTCACTTTGACCTACATTTCATGCATGAGTGACTTAGGTTAAAGTTTTTGTAAGAGTCCAGATCTGGGATACTACAACTCATAGAGGAATGATATTTTGTATGTAGATGCGTCTTGTAAAGTTGCGAAGCTCCAGATAAAAATTAGGTCACTTTGACCTACATTTCATGCATGAGTGACTTAGGTTAAAGTTTTTGTAAGAGTCTAGATCTTGGCTACTACAACTCGTAGAGGAATAATATTTTGTATGTCAATGCGTCTTGTAAAGTTACGAAGCTCCGGATAACAATTAGGTCACTTTGACCTACATTTCATGCATAAGTGACTTAAGTTGAAGTTTTTGTAAGAGTCCAGATCTGGGATACTACAACTC
>MJUU01062640.1:47317-61524 GCA_002080025.1 Modiolus philippinarum
GCTTTTGATATTTGGCATTGGATAGATCATCTCAAGACGACATATCGCGTACCTTAGTTGATGACCGTTGACCTTGACCTTTGACCTCAGGGTCACATTCATGCTTTTTCAATGACAAAGTCGTGTCCGGGCTATAACTTTTTTCTCTTTTGAGATAGGCTTTTGATATTTGGCATGTGGATAGATCACCTCAAGGCGATGTGTTGCATACCTTGGTTGTGACTCTTGACCTTGACCTTTGACCTCAGGGTCACATTCATGCTTTTTCAAAGGCAAAGTCGTGTCTGGGCTATAAAAATTTAATCGTTTAAGATAGGCTTTTGATATTTGGCATGTAGATAGATCACCTCAAGGCGACTTGTCATGTACCTTGCTTGTTGAACTTGACCTTGACCTTTGACCTCAAGGTCACATTCATATTGTTTCAATTACAGTCATGTCTGGGCTATATCTTTTTTCTCATTTGAGATAGGCTTTTTTATTTGGCATGTGGAAAGATCATCTCAAGACAACGTGTCACATATCTTGGTTTGTGACCCTTGACCTTGGCCTTGAACCAGGGTCACATTCATGCTTTTCCAATGACAAAGTCCTGTCCAGATTATAACTTTTTTCCCATTTGAGATAGGCTTTTGATATTTGGCATGTGAATAGATCACCTCATGGCAACATGTTGCATACCTTGGTTGGTGACCCTTTACTTTGACCTTTGACTTCTAGGTCACATTCTTGCAGCAGGGCCCACAGAGATGGATACCATCTTACTGATATCTAGTTCATTATAGCCTGTTGCTGGAGGACCATTTCAAAAAAAATTGTCTAGAGGGTCAATGCCGTATGCAAGATTGCCACCAGCATTGAAGGTAGTGAAACATTAGTGCCTGTTGCAAAAAAGTTGAAAGTGCTTCCCACTTTATGAAAGTTATGGTGAGTTAAAGGTGAGCAATGCAGTTTGCCAATACCATCCAATCGTTAGTATATGTTTGTTGAGGACTTCAATTTTTTGAGAGAAGAAATATCAACATGATTCAATTTAAAGATTTGTTTTCTGTTTTTGTATTAAAAATTTGTCCAATTGACTGTATCTGAAGTTTTCGACATCTATGAGGAATTCAGGTTGTGTTTAGTTAAGCACAATGCATCATTTTGGAGTTATGAATATGAAAATACAATTAAACAAGAAGAATTTTCAGGTCTCCAGCATATTTTACACACAATGCTAGGGTACATTTTTGTGTCCCCTGCTGTAAGCAGAGTCGACACATAGGGATTACTATTGGTCGTCATCGTTGTTGTCCTGTGTTGACCGTTTTTGATTCTGCAACTCCTTCAAAACTACTGGTCTGATTACAACTAAACTTTCAGGATATAATGTTCACCTGGTGTAGTTGTGCATCTGATACTTAGAATTTTGTTGTTATAGATTTTAAAACTTCACAGAGCCAAAATTTCTAATTTTGCTTGGGCCAATTACATTGCAATGTAATGCATTATATTAAAATTACATTTGAAAATTTATCATTATATTACAATTACAATTACTTCAATTTTTGAAAGTAATGCATTATATTACAATTACTTTACAAAAGTAATGCATTTAATAACACATTACATTTTTCAAACTTTGTCAAGAAAAGAAACAGTCAGTCATGCATTTGCAATTTATTTACAGTGAATACTGTGAACATTTATTTAGCAGGAAAAAGACCAAATTCAGTTAACTTTTTAAACTATCAATTTCTCTTGAAAATGATGCAGATTCTTTTAAAAAATTACAAGTGAAATGATCGATCCACTTAGTTGAAATTTCTGTACTGTGTATTTTGTTGTATTTATATGTAATATCTCTTTTACTATGTATATGTAGTTTATATTTTTCCACCTTTTCACAATTTTTCTGGGACAATTTTGAAATTTACAATTTAATCTTAAGCCTTAAGGGTTTGGGAGATAAATGTGGGTTTATTTCACTTTCACTGTGTTAAGTTCATGTGATCTTTTCAAAATTTATAGAATGAACTTAATATGTAGTTTTTGAGAAAAAAGTTTGTTCAGTTGCCTATACATATATATTCATGGATGGTTTCTGACACTTTAATTAACACCATTTAAAGCCATAAATCCACTTGTCAAAGGAAGGGAATTAATTGAAATGTAAACAAATTAAGAGATTTACATTTGACAATCACTGATCTTCAAACTAATTATACTTTGATCACTAGAAGCTTGTGTTTGTTTTGTAAAAACAGGATTGCAAATTTTCAAAACTAGAATTGAAATTAAATGTTTTACATCATAAAATATCTGAATGAAAAGAAAATATTTTGTTTTATACTTTTTATACGACCGCAAAAATTTTGCGGTCGTATAATGGTATGGTGTTGGCGTCATCAGCGTTTGCGTCGGCGTTGGCGTCTGTGGACAGCATTACTTTGCTTCTAGTGGACGGATCATTATGAAATTTTAGTATGATTTATCTTGGCACACGCATAAACAGAGGTTTTAATTTTGAGTTGGTGGCCCCGCCCATTTTAGAAAAAGGGGTGAAATTGGTCGTTTTCACATTTTTGACTGTAGAATCTTTATTATTTATTGGATTTTGATGGGGTTTGTTTCAGTGTGCTCCTGAGGATATTTTCAATCTGGAGTATGCCAATGGATTTCACGTAGCATGTACCGCTCACGAGATAAATGGGGCCCAACAGGGGCAAATCTCAAAATAAATATTTTTTTTTTATTTTAAGTCCGATTTTGATGCAGTTTTTTCAATGGATTCCTTGTGAAAAATTAATATGGCGCTCAATTGTTAGATTTTTGATAACTTGTTTCATTTCCCAGCTATGAGGGGCTAAAATGGGCCAAAATTGCAAATTTGCAGATTATGTAGAATTTTTATTTTTCATCGGATTTTGATGGGATTTTTTTCTTTGGATTCCTCTTGATCTAAACTTTCAGTAGTATGTCAATGGATTTGACGTAGCTCTTACCGTTTCCAAGCTACAAGGGGTCAAAGGGGCCAAAATTGCGAATTTGCAAATTATGTAGAATTTTTATTTTTCATCGGATTTCGATGGGATTTTTTTCTTTGCATTCCTCTTGATCTAAGTTTTCAGTAGTATGGCAACGGATTTTGTGTTGCTCTTACCGTTTACAAGCTACATGGGGTCAAAGGGGCCAAAATTGCAATTTTTCTAAATATGTCAAATCTTGACTTTTCATCGGATTTCGATGGGATTTTTTTCTTTGGATTCCTCTTGATCTAAGCTTTCAGAAATAATCAATGGATTTGGCATGGCTCTTACCGTTTCCAAGCTACAAGGGGTCGAAGGGGCCAAAATTGCAATTTTTCTAAATATGTCAAATCTTTATTTCTCATCGGATTTCGATGGAACATTTTTCTTTGAATTTCTATGGATGTAAAGTTTTAGTTGATAGTACATATTTTGCAAAGCTCTTTCGGTTTTTTTATCAGTAAGTGATCAAAAGGGTTGATTTTTTCCCTATTTTGTTTCCAGCTAATAACTGTGTCAAGCTTCTTTTTGTGTCCATCTAATTATTGTTTCAAGCTCTTTACTGTGTCAACATTCACTTTAAACTACTTTTGTTGAAATTTCAGTGGTCGACATGCTGCGGTCGTATCATGCTGCGCTCGGGATAGCCCTTTATTGATAAGTTGCAAAACTGGCAGATATAAGAAATTTTAATTGGAGTTCACTAAAACAAATTTTTATACTATTTGAAAAGCTGTACCCAAAGTTTCAAAATAGAAAAAAAGTAATGCTATGTAATGCATTATAATACAATAACATGTAATGCTAAAAATGGAGCATTACACATTACATGCATTACTTTGTAATAATGTAAT
Organism: Modiolus philippinarum; assembly: GCA_002080025.1. NCBI lineage: Eukaryota > Metazoa > Mollusca > Bivalvia > Mytilida > Modiolidae > Modiolus > Modiolus philippinarum. The sequence continues at coordinate 51,183 of MJUU01062640.1, forward strand.
GCATTACAGGGCATTACAATTACAAATTAGCATTACCTCATTTGTTAATCTGCAATTCCATCACAACTATAAGTCAGATTCCAACCAAACTTGCAGGATATGTTGTTCACCTGATCTGTAGTGCATCTGATACTTGGAATTTTGATTTTACAGATTTTATAGGTTCACTGACCCAAAATAACTCATTTGTTAATTCAGTTTTGTTAATCTAGAACTCCTTCAAAACTGTAAGTCATATTCCAACCAACCTTTTAGAATATGTTGTTCAGCTGATATAATTGCTTACCTGATACTTAAAATTTTGATTTTACACTTTAAGGGGTTCACAAAGCCAAAATAACTCATTTTAATTCAGTTTGTTAGTCTGTGACTCCTTCACAACTATCTGTAAGATTCCAACCAAACTTACAGTATATGTTGTTAATCAAATCTGGTTATGCACATTATACATAAAATTTTGTTAACTTTACAGGATATGTTTTTCTCCTAATCTAGACATGCACGTGATACTTAAAATTTTAATTTTACATATTTCATAGACCCACTGGGCCAAAAATGGCTCTTCTGTGAATGCTTATTAAAACAGTGCACCCTGGTTGTATTGCCATCTTTTAGACCAGACAAAGTTTTGGCGATAAGTGAGGATGGGGAAACTATGTAACATTTTGAAAAATACCTTGAAAATGGATGTGAGGGACCGCCATAACAGAGGGGTGGTATAATAAAGGATCACTGTATTACTTTATAGGTTTTTTGTGACCTCATCTTTGATTTAAAGTTTATCAGGCAATATTCATACTCAAATTATCAAGAAATAATACATAAAGATTTCATTCACAAATAAGTGAGAATAAAATTTCAATAGGTTTTATCAATGAGAAATATATAAAAGTCAATGGTTCATGTTTATGAGTTGGGAAACTGTTTTATATTTGAATCCTATTTTTCACACAGACGAATGACCAATCAAGCATATATAAAATATCTATTCAATGCCCAAATCTGACAGGAAATATTTAAATAGAACCAATATCTATATATGTGTATTTGTAAATGACCTAGACACTACTAGAATCCATTGCAATTCTTTTGAACTTGGCCACAGTCCATACAGTTTAACCTTGATCACAAGCTTTCTATTCTATGGAATTCAATTTGCAGTAATTTGTGATGTTGGACATATATTTACAATGGATTATTTGTAATATTGAGGCAAATTATTGATATAATTTGATACTTTATTACACATTATTACAGTCAGTTATTATCTGGTTTGAGTTACCGAAATTAGGTAAGGTTAACTGTGGGAAAAATCTCTTGTAATATCTTGATAGAACTAAGGTTCATAATCAAGCTAAATATAAATTGACATTGTTTGCAGCAAGTCAGTGCACATTTTTTTCTGATTATATAGTTTGAATTGACAAAATTGCTTTATTGACAGAAAATTCTGTGATTGTTAACAGAAATGAGTGATTTATTCAGCTTGGCTTTTATATTATGTGACCAACTTGAATAAAGCAAGATACTAATATATACTTTAAAAAAAAAATTTAAAATTGCAGTTTTTTTTATGGGTAATGCAAAAGTAAATTACGGTACTAACATAACAAATTTTTTAGGGACCAGCCATAAAAAGTTGCATGCGCCCCATAGTGATCAGTCTGTTCGTCTTTCAGAAACAATTGTCTGATTGTGTTCTATAACTTTTCTCTCTTTTGAGGCATGTGTATAGATCACTTCAAGGCGGCATGTTATACCATGATTGATGACCCTTTATCTTGACTTTTGACCTCTTGGTCACATTCTTGCTCTCTAAATGGCAAGTCCTTCTTGATTTCTCAATAACAAAGTTGTGTCTGGACTATATACCTTTTTGTCAGTTGACATAAGCTTTCAGTGGCGGATCTAGACTTTCTGCTAAGAGGGGGCCCGACCCATAATTTTTTCAAAAGGGGGGGCTCGGAACCCAATTTTTTCAACAACCCCTAGGAATTTTAAATATTTTCCAACCAGGGGGTGGGGGTATGCCCCCCCCCCTAAATCCGCCTCTGAAGCTGATATTAAGCATGTAGATAGATCAATTCAAGGCAACATGTGATCCCTGACCTCGACCTTTGACCTCGGGGTCACATTCTTGCTTTTTCAATGACAAAGTCATGTCAGGACTATAACTATTTGGTCATTTGAGTTTAGCTTTTGATATTTGGCCTATTAATAGATCACTTCTCGGTCACTATAGGTGGTAAGTCAGTGATACTTCTTACATAGGATGGTCTTGGTTAGTACATGACAGTCTTCTATATGGCTTTTGACCTTGAAGTCAATTTTCAACCTAGTAACCATGTGAAAATTTTCAGACATTTTTCAATAACAACAAGCAATTTGGTTTAGATTTTGGTCATGGTTGATACAATGGCTTTTGAACTTGACCTCAATTTCATGGTCTAGTGAACATGGTTAAGTTGATCAGTTTCTCAATAACTGTAAGTGGGAAGAGATTGATTATGGTATGTGAGTTGCTCTTGAGTAGTACAGTCATTACTGTCTGCTGTATGGCTTTTGACCTTGACCTCAATATTTTGGTCTAAAAACTTGGTTAAGTTTTTCAGATTTGATCACAGAGGTGTTTACCACTACAGATTTTCCGTATTTTTTACGGATTTTCAAGTAAAAATACGCACTACGGATTCACATTGCACATATACTGTTTATTCAAAAACCAAGAAATAAATCAGACCATTTTCCTAAATTGGGCAATCAGTATTAAAGAGAAGCGTATGATTGATAAACAGCATTCTTAAAAGCGCAAAATTGAATGATGAAATTCTCTGTCTCTGTCAAAACAATCCTGCCGGGCGCGTCCTGAAGTGGTGTATAGGGAAAAGTCTGGTCTATGTTTGGTAGTCGGGTCATTATACAGAAAGCTAAATTTCCTGCCCCTACCCATTTTATTTCATACAGGAACCATTGAACACAAACTGTGTGGAGCAGGTTTCATGCAGTGTAAAGTCCCTTTCTATATTTCTCGTAGAAGAGCAACCTAACTAAGGGTCATATGAAAAGCTAAATTTCCAACCCCTACCCATCTTACAGTGGCAGTGGGGTAGTCATGTCATAATATGGAAAGTATGATTGCGAATCATTGTACATAGTGTGTGGAGAAACACTATTCCCCATGTAGGAGAAAGAACCCTTAAATATTTCTCTTTAAAGAGCAGACCGTCTAGGGGTTATATGGAAGTATAAAATTCCTGCCCCTACCCATTTTTCCAATTTTCCAGGGTCAGCAAAACTGGTTTCCCCAGTTGTCCCTTCCTGCTTTGTCTTTGATGTTATATTTGTGGTTTTATGAATTTATTAACTTGTAGTCGTCCTATTATAGCTGAAATATTGCTCACTAGAGAAATAATTCTAATCAATCAATCAAAACAGTGAAGTAGCGAAAAAAAAAGTGTATGGAATTTATGAAATGAACTCCACAGATGAATTGACAAATTTGTTTATTTCGTCTTACTTTAAAGAGAAATATGTTCATAACCAATTGCATAGTCATGCGTAGAGGAGTAATTCACACCAAAAAATTAAGTTCATTTGTTTGAAATACGGGAACAAATTCTCCAACTACGGATGATCACGGAATCATTACTGCTGGAATACTGATACCAGCTAAGAGGGGTAAACAGCTCTGTGATCAGTTTCTCAATAAATGTAAGTGTTAAAGCAATGGTAGTAGGTATGTTGGTTGCTCTGGATTAGTACATGACTAATAGCTTTTTTCCTTCACCTCAGTTTCGCTTTCTAGTGTCCATGTTAAAAATTTCTGATTAGATAAGTTTACCAAGAACAGTAAATGGTAAGTCAAAGACATTTAGAATGTACGTAGCTCTTGGATAGTACATTGACAGCCATATGGCTTTCGGCTGTGTCCTCAATTTGATGGTCTTGTGCCTATGTAAGGTTTATGTGATTAAATCAGTTTCTGAATAACTGTAGGAAGATGGTTAATGATACAAAATATAACTATAATTATGCTAAATATGTCACTACAAAGTTTCTTTCCTTTTTTGATTAGTCTAAAACTGTATTGTTTTTATCATTTGTCTATATTGAACAGGGTCACTTTTTGAAGGGGCAAATGTACCAGACTATGGGACATGCAGCCCTTCAGCAGAGGAACAAATGTATTAGGGTCTACACTTGTTTACAAATATTTCTGGCAGTTATAATGGTATTAATATCTATTTTTCATAGGTTAAGTCTTATTAGATGTTTCAAATTGTGTGGTATTTTGTTCTGTGTCAATCTGTTATGTTATATAGAGGTTACTTGACTTATATTAGATCATATTAAGTGTAACTACCCACTGAAGATTATTTCATACAGGTGTACACAGTAAATCTTGGGTATTTCTAAAGCTTAAATTTCATTACAATAAAAAGACTGATTTTAACAATAGAAAGTAAGAACTAAAGTCATTGTTTGAAATAATTGGACAATAATTTAACTAGAGAATTATTGAAGCATATACCAAAGTAAGATTACATATAATATAATATAATTTAAACTTTGATTTGAATAAAAGGATCCAATTGTACTTGATTGTTTTCAGACATTATCTGTTGTTTAGGTGTTAGAAGTAAACACTCGCTTATATTCATGTTCACAAGTCGCACTGTTTTATTTTTATTGGGAGATTATTTTTCTCGAAGGAATGAAACAATGAAGATAGGTGAGCCTCATCTTTGAAAATGAAAAATATTTATGTTTTTCAATTTACATTTTTTTTTATATCATATATCTGATAATTGACATAAAAAAAAGATGTATCTGTAGTTGAATACAATGTTTCTGGTCAATATCAGAGATAAAATGCCCAAATTAAATTTGTCTTTGTTTTATCATCATATATAGTTTCTCCTTCATAGAAGTGAGTTGAAGATATTTTTCCTCAAGATGGTAAGATTTTGTATTCAGCATACAAGCTTTAGTGAGCTTGTTAAGATCGAAATTTTACTATCAAGAATGAAGAAATATTTTTTTAACTAATGACCTTGTGCTAACGACGAGCTAGCTGACTGATAAATTTTTTCTCCTATGGCCAAAATTAAATTATAGTTTGTTTCCCCAAACCCTACTCTACCCAGCTATGTGTGGGTAGGGAGGTAGGGTAATTATTTTATTTTTTTTTCAACAAGCAATTTAATAACAAATTTCAACAGTATGAATTTTTAATGCAGAAAAAAATAATTTCCTTTGTTTGGGGAAACAATATTTTATTATAAGCCCATGATATGTACGTAAAATGCAAACAATCTCAAATGACGGGAAATCTCTCCAGGAAATTTGATAAACGCCTGTTGGTTAAAAAGTCATGTGCATATTTAACCATTTGCTGAGAATGGGAAAAAGTGATTTATGAAATATAAGACTTTTAGAAAGGCACCCCTGCTGAATACCTTTGTTTTATCATTTCTCTATGATATAGTGGTTAAATGTAACATACATACATGACCTTCAACTGCCTGAGCTTGGAAGCATAAATTTCATCAAACTGATTCTAACATTGAGTAACATACATAGAAGGTTAATCAAACATGTCCTTATAATGAGTATACATACAGGCTGTCCAAATATCTATCATTAGCACCTTTTAATTTGCAAAATATTCATAAAAACACAAACACCTTTCTGATCACAACCAAAATAAAACATAATATATTTCAGAGATCATCTTCAAGTCTCTGACAGTCATACAAAGGTGTAGGATGATGTACAGTATGTCACCTTTGTCTGTATCTTCATCTCTATTAAAGCAAAAAAAAATATAAGTTTAAATTTTCTGATTTCAGAGTTAGAAACTGTGAAGAAAGGTACTCCTTTATATGGACAACCAGATTGGTGGGGTGAAGAGGATTCTAATGATAAAAGTATGTCAAAAATAGTAATGGTGCATTACATGATACCCTGCCACGTTTCACAAAATTTCTAAGTAAAACGGGGCATAACTCCAGAACTATGTGTACCAATTACGTAACCCAAAATTATACTTGGCCTGTGTTTTGTGGTAAACAATTTACATACCAAGTTTGAAGACAGTATCTATAGTATAACTAATTGACCGTCGTGAATATCAATAAAAATGTCACCAGTGACTAGAAATCCTTTACTTTCACTGGTGACAATATGACATTTATTTAACTGAGAAAACTCAATAAATCACCGCTATCTATATAATAAGTTATTTTATTCACAATTTATGAGTACGAAACCCTAAAATTTGCAAAATTTAAAAAGTTTCAAGGGGCATAACTCCAGAACCCCTTGGACCTCTTCGATCAAAATCAAACTTGACCTGATTTTTGTGGTAAACAACATACATAACAAGTTTGAAGACCTTGAGTTATTTCATTCGCAAGTTATCAGTTGGAAACCCTAAAATTCACAAAATTTCAAAGTTTCAGGGGGCATAACTCCAGAACCCGCTGGACCTCTGAATCAAAATCAAATTTGAATTGAGTTTTGTGGTAAACTACTTACATACCAAGTTTGAAGACCTTGCGTTATTTCGTTCACATGTTATCGGTCGGAAACCTTAAAATTCGCAAAATTTCAAAGTTTAAAGATGCATAAATCCAGAACCCCTTGGACTTCTGAACCCAAAATCAAACATGACCTGAGTATTGTAGTAAACAACTTGCATACCAAGTTTGAAGACCTTGTGTCATTTCGTTCACAAGTTATCAGTCGGAAACCGTAAAATTGGCAAAATTTCAAAGTTTCAAGTGGCATAACTCCAGAACCCCTTGGACCTCTGAACCCAAATCGAACTTGACCTGAGTTTTGTGGTAAACAACTTGCATACCAAGTTTGAAGACCTTGTGTTATTATGTTCAAGTTATCAGTCGGAAACCTTGGGGGGACGGACGGACGGACACACGACTGAGGGTATCACATAATACCACGCCACTTCGTGTGGTGGGGTATAAAAATAGTAAAATATTGCATAATCTGTTAGGCCCTATCAAGTTAATTTGTAGATTCTCATCCACCTGTAACAAAAAATCAGGGATGGGTGGGAGGGTTTTATTTTATTTTTTTTTACTGATTTTCACTAAAATTGATAAGAATTTAAAGAAAATTTCTGTATAATTGAAAATTAAAAAAAAAAAATAGAGCGTAGAAAAAATGGGTTGGGTGGGGATGAGAATCTATTAATTAATTTGATGTGGTCTTACTTCAACATTAACAACGGCAGTAAAATACCAAAGCAATAAAGCACAAGATTACATAAATTAAAGGCCAGAGACAAGGCAAAAGCAAGAAGACCAGAAGATCGAAGACCAAAGACACTACATGCCAACAAAACACACAAAACACACAAACACTACAAATACAAAACAAAAAACTAGGGATGGCAACGAGTACTCGGATACTCGAGTACTCGTTTAGAAGGTGAGTACTGGGGTACAATTTTTGTACTCAAGTACTCGGCCTATTTAAGAATTCATAGATATTTTTTTAAATTTTAGTTATGTATTTTAAGTATCTTCTCAATACTTTTTCTTCTATTATACACTATGTATTTTCATTTTCACAAAACAAAAAACTAGGGATGGCAACGAGTACTCAGATACTCGAGTACTCGTTTAGAAGGTGAGTACTGGAGTACAATTTTTGTACTCAAGTACTCGGCCTATTTAAGAATTCATAGATATTTTTATNNATTCGCCTGATATTTCTGCATTCCCTACCATGTGTATCGCAGTAATTCTCTTTTCGTTTTTCTGAAATTTGCTCATCAAGTTCCCAAAATTCAACCTTTAAAATTTAATCACCTCTTGATACTTATTGTCTTGTTTTATTCCGTAAAATATATTTAAAAGTATTCTTCCAAACCTTTGTTAGCGGATTCAAAGTCATACAATAACTATTCTGAAACATGCCCATTAAGTTTTAGGACCAGCGAAACTGAAGAAAACTTTTTTGGCAGAACCTTGATTATTTTTTTTAATCAGAAAGACCCCTCATTAAAATAATTAAAATTAGATCAAAGCAAATTCCTACAGTACAAGCTGTAAGTTGATTGTTTGCCAATTAGTGTTTAATTGTTTGATGTGTACAACTGGTGACTTTCTTGAGTACTCATTCAAATTGACAAAGTTTTCTGATAAAAAAACAAACCAGAAAGATTTCAATGAAAGCCGAAAAGACCTACGTTGCAGGTCCTCGTCCCACATTAAACGAATGGTGGCTATACATTATCAATTAGAATGACCCGAGTACTCGAGTACTCGCAAGTATTTGTACCGAGTACTCGAGTACTGAATTCGAGACATTTTGCCATCCCTACAAAAAACTAAAGCACTAACAGTGTGAACTCTCAAAAAAACAGAGTGACATCATTTAGGTAAGCATGTCCTGCTCTGTATACAGCACCCGTCACAGTGTCAGTGGGTCAATCCAGGGTAAAGTCAAAACAGGTAATGTCAAATCCAGAAAGATGTGAATCTAGCTGAAAATGTTAGTATTCATTTGTGACACTGACATTTCATATCTATCTATGATGTCTTGGTGATGCATAAAATTTCTGTTGTCTATAAGTCCTTTGGTGACTATGTATATTACATATTAGGTGATTTCCGAAGATACATTGTCCCTGTCAGCAATAATATGCTATCGCTGTAAAGAATTCTATATGTTTGAAAGGTTTGATCAAGTTTCTCTATGTGCTGGACTAATACTTAATATTAGATAGTAGGATATGCTATACACATGATCTGCAAATTGAATATTGAGACAAATTTTACAAAGGTAAGATATTTCTTTTGCGGAAAGGTAAATTTTTTTAATGGAAATTATATATTTTTTCCGGAAAAGAGATCTAGAAATGTAATATCTTTTTTCTGGAAATGTAATGCCAACTTGTATATGGAATGCTGTACATCTTGTCTTGTTTAAATTTGAAGTATGTAATTAATTTACTACATCCAGGATAGTCAGCAAACTGTTTCTTTCTCTTACTGAAAGTTCCTGTACTAAGAAAAGTAAGGAATCAATAGATGATATCTAAGCTTCAGTTTGTCAGCCTTATGTGACTGTAGACAAAAGCTTTAAACACAACCTCATAATGTTTTGTTCTTTGTGCTGTTACATTTTATGTTTTATCGCATTCTAAAATATGAACTTGTGAAAATAAATGTCAGAACTTGTTAATGATAATTTTGCATTCACCATTACCAGGGAACATTAGGTATGCAGTAATTAGTACTCGCCATTCTCAGGATATATAAGTACAAAATGTATACATTGAATTTATTATTTAATGAGGAAAAAATCAAAAGGAAAAAAAGACAATCATCCTACCTTAATGGTTTATTTCAAAAACTAGCATAAATACACCATCCTCATTTAAATCACAGCATATGTTCTATACATTTCTTTGTATAATTATCATTTCGATTTCATTCTAAAATTTTCAGATGGCAGTCCAGACAGACCTTCTAATTTAAGTATTCAGAACAATGTAGGAACAAGTGAAAATAGTCCTCCAAGTGAAATTGACAATAGTAAGGCCTCATCAATATCCAAGGATAGTCTATTGTCTCAAAAACCTGGAGAAATGGACACACCGGAATCTCCAGAAAAAGCCATCGCTGCCCCAAGACCTTCAGAGGGCAGTACAAGTATGGCCTTCACAGTTGAATTTGACGATGAATCACCAAAAATGAATATCAGTGGGAAATTAGAGGACTTTATGCCATCTAAAGTTAGGAGGAGTTTCAGAGGTCGTGCAGAAAAGGCATCTAAATCATCAGATGATTCACACAAAGAAGAGGTAATATAACTTACTGAAGAAATGTCTTATTGATTTGAAAGCTGTCTTATAGCACAGTATTGATCAATTGTATTTTATTAGAATATCTTGTAATCTTTTTATAGTTCCTTAGATGAATTAAAACTGAATAGTAAAAAACTGTTATGAGGCCTCCATTAAAAATACTTTTCATACCCACTCTTTTAGGAAACATGTCTTGTTCCCAATTACTAAATTATCTTTTCTGTAGAGTATTTTATTCCAGATTTACTGCTCTGGCTTCATCACTGAATTGATAATTTATTTTTGGTCAAGATAGCCATTTTAGAATGCCATTTGTAGTAAAGATTATTGTTGTGTTAATCTGACACATGTCTTTGGTTATTTTAGTTTGATAGTTATGTTTGGTTGTACTATGTAAAATGAAAATAGATATGTACCTATAACCGTTAATATGATGCTAATGATTTGATATTGTTCTTCATTTTGAAGTATTTATAAGGCATTTTATTATATATACAGATC
>MJUU01062640.1:65253-91161 GCA_002080025.1 Modiolus philippinarum
TTTGGTAATAAGGTAAATGAATACTTGTTTGAATTAGTAAACCTATACATGTCATTCTGTTACATTGAAAAAAAAAACACTTTCTAAGTTGAACATGAGTGACGGTGACGCAGGTCCAGACATGTAATTGGTCTTGTATTCCCTTGGCAAGAATAAGAAATGAAAAAAATGAGCTTCGTGTGCATACACCTATTAATTCATTCTTCCAAAACAGTTGAATATATTTTGGCCACTTGAAATATATTATTTAGTTTAATTTCCTTCCTGTTTTCTGTGTTGATGTTGTGATGCAATGTGTATTGGGATCACTGACACATGGAAATTGACATCAGAATCAGTTACCACAGAGACAGAAATTTACACCTACATTTAATTACAAATCATTCGTAACATTCTCACTCAACTGACAAGCAGAAATTAATTTTATTACTGTATAGATGTTTAAAACTGTAATTACAATTCAACCGAGCTTTCACCCAGGTTTGTCTACAGCAAGGAATCATGTACCTGTCATTGCTATTGATTTTTGTGTACATGTGCGTATAATGCAACATAGTTCCTACATCTACAACACTTATTGTTGTTTATAGTTTCTACTTTATATACATGATATACGGGGAAAATTTATTGTTAGACTTTAAATTCATTATAAGGATAAGTTTAAAGTACATAATCAATCTTCTATGTATTCACAAACACAACTAAATTCCCCCAACTTAACATAATTGGGAGAACACGACAGCATGGTTTACATAAGAGAAATAGGTTTCACAACTCGTGATGCTTGTAATCGCTTGTTATCAAATCTCGCTATTTAATTACAAATAATAATTAACTTGCTGAAGCTCGTTAATTATTATTTTGTAATTAAATAGCTCGATTTGATAACAAGCGATATACAAGCCTCACTCATAATGAAACCTACCGCGGTATAAATATAACATTACTGGAGGGTTATGGATATGTATTAATTTTCACAATCAATTGACCTTTTTCATACAATATCTATCTATATTTTCAGAAAAGTTCATCTAGAGGGACATCACCGATCAGACAAAAGATATCATCACGAGGGTCTTCACCAGCAAGGCAGAAAAAGATTGATGAAATTTGGGAATCATCAGAAAAGCCACGAAAGGGGGTCAGACGAAATTCCAGTGGTGTTAGTGATCACAGAGAGGAATCTAAAGCTAGTGCGTTATTATACATTATCTCTTTGTTCAAATATAAATTGAATAGCACTTTGTATGACTGGCATTTCAGAGTGTATCCAATATGAGTTTAACTTGGTTAGTTACCAGATTCTCAGAAAAAAAACATGGAAACATGCAAATTGATATTTCATGCCATGGTATAAAGCATGAACAACATTTTGCAGACCATACAAACATAAAAATAAGTTTATTTCCAGTTGGATTGTTTTATAAATAGAACAAGAAATATATATTTCAAGTGGTGTATTGTGATACTAAACATACAGAAAATCTTTATAACATGGTGGACAAACCAAAGTTAAATGATTTCATATGCTCTTTTGTTTTGAACATTCGAAAAATTTATTTGTGGAAACAAAATCAGGACTCTAAAAAAGTAATTTGTGCAATTTGGATTTTATGTTCTAAATTGAATTCGACAAGGGCCAGCCCTAAATAATTTTAGTAGGTTTATCACTGGGAATAAGATCAAAATATACATGTTGTAAAACAGATCTTTGTTGTTCTTCATTTCTATAAAACAAATAATGTCATAGAGTTATGCTGTGTATATCAAATAAGACACATAAATCTATATTGAAACTAGATTTGTTTACTCCTGATTTTTGTTGTGTACTTGTTTGTCAATCAAATGTAGTAGTAATATCTTTAGATCATATCATTGAAAATGGTAAAATTTATTATATGAATTAATTTACTTTCGTATATTTCAGACCTGAATACTCATAAAAGAAAGCTTTCATCAGGAGGACTTACAAAAGCCAAGTCAATTAAAGCCAAAGAAAATGAAATCAAATTGGAGCCCGAGGTCAATGAAAGTGCATCCTATCTCATTGACAAAATGTTTTCCTCTAGTAACACAAAATCTCCGATGAAATCTCCCAAAAGTGATAGATTTTCTGAACATGCTCTTTACAAGGAAGCTAAAATATATGAATTCAGTGAAGAAAAAGATACAAATTTATCCAAAAAGGTAAATCGTCAGCCTATACTCAAAAAGAAGCAAGTTGAAAACAGTGAGCCTACACCTGCTAAAGCTAGCCCAGAGGAAGCTCCACAGAAGGAGGAGGATAATGTAAGTGAGTCAGGAACTTATACAATTGAAGCAGACTCTAAACCTAAAGATGAAGAAGAGAAAGCTAGAGCAGACATCGACAAAGTGTTTGGAATCGGAATAACCGAGGATTATCTGTCTCAAACCAGTGCTGAACCTGGTCTAAAAAGTCAGCAGGATATAAAAGTAGAGGACATAGAGGATCAAATTGAGGAGTTAGAGAAAGTTAGAGCACAAGGACCAGCTGATAGCTTGGAAGTGGATGTCGGTAGTGATGTATTAACTGAATTGAAGATTGTAGAAGATGGGGTTAGTATTATTTTATTGCACATCATATTGAAGTGAAGACATTTACTAATACTGATAAAGTAATCACCACTAAAACCAATCTTTGTACAGCACTTTTAAGGGTACATGAGTCCCATTATTCCTGTTTTAAAACAAGTTTCAATGTACATATTAACAGAAATCAAGAATGTTTGATGTATTCAGAAAAAAATACTATGGCTGCACAACTTGGCTTCTACTATTGTCAAAGGAACAGAGCTTGTGACATTATTTTACATAAACAGAATCATTTTACACTTCAACTGTTTCTTGTTAATGAAATAAGCACAAATACAATCAAGTATTCTTAATAAGGTTAGTTTCTGTGTACATCCTGTAACTTCTTGAAGTACTTCTTGAAGTGAATGCAGTATGTGTGTTTTACACTTGATTTAAGGTATATTATAACAATACATTTTCTCAAAAAAGCAAACATATTGTATATACTCTCGCTTTATGTCATGTGTATGTCTTAATTTTAAAATCATTTATTATTCATTGCATCATTTATAAATTGATCTTGTTATTTCATAATTAAAGATAAAAAGGAAAGCCAAGAGGCCAACATCATTGAAGGTACTATAGTATCACTCATTAGTAAACCCCCTTCTTTGTTCTGTTGTTTTTAGTTATTGGATTAAAGGTCTCATATTTTTTATTGATTATGTTTTGGGCAATAGTTTTGATTTGTCATTTTTTTTTTCACAATTGAACCTTTTTTTTTCTTTTGTCCTGGTGATGGTTGATAATAATTTGTCTCTGTCATTATTGTCATATTATTTTATGAACTACTTATTGGGCATATTCTACTGTCTGCAATCATGTTCTTTTCAATATGTACTAAACAAAACCTTGAACCTTTTTCATGCCCCCGCAACTTAATGTTAGGGGGGGGGGGCATATTGTTTTACCCTTGTCCCTCCGTCCATGCTTCTGTCTGTTCGTCCATCCGTACATACAAATAAAAAACTCAACTTTTGATGTTTTTTAGACACATTTCAACCAAATTCCAACTACTTCAAAGGAATCTAACTTACAATAAGTAGATGTACACACACACTTCTTTTTGAATATTCAAAGTGCCTCAAATTAGATGAAACTTAATACGAAGGTTGCCTAGCATCTATAGAAATGATTTTGGTTCTCAAAATTTTCTAAATGGCTGCCGTCTCCATGGAAACTGGAAAAAGGCAGGAAAATTCAAAGTGTCTAAAAATGGATGAAACTTTACAGAAAAGTTGCCTTCCATCCATAGAATCTTTGGGCTCAGAATTTCACTTGTATATTTTGTGGAAAAAAGGTGGAGGTATATCATCGTGTTTATATTTGTACTGTGTCAACACCTGTATTAGGTCCACACACACTTAAATTTGCACTTGCCATATTGATCCAGGGTTCACTAAGCGGGGGCATAATTGGTTGCCATTGGGTGACAGCTCTAGTTTTAAATCTAAAATGTTTATAATTTATTCATAGACAGTGATAAATTCCTTAAATATTCATTCCATTTTGAGATATTGAAACCAAACATCTAATGCAATTCAAAGTTCTCAAACAAATAAAGAGAAGTTTGAGTTGACTTCTTCAAAGGGAGGTTACTTGTAAGTAAAGAAGGGACCAAAATTTTTTTCCAAAATTTATATTTCACTAACTTATGAGAGTAGAAAAGATTTATTATAGAGAACCTCAAGGTCAAAAATTGAATAAAGTTACTTACTTAGCAAACTCCTATTTAAAGGCCTTTAAATTAAATTGTATCGCTTTCCTAATAGCCTAGTATTTGATCTATTTCATCAATAAAATTTGATAAAAGTTTTTCTATTTGTCAAATAAAATTGATCAAGATTTATGGATTCAAAGTGTGTATGTAGTCTTCTGTTGTCCTTTGGTCATAAGTATTCATTTGATTACATGTTTGGCATAAAACCTGTTTCCTTTTAAGTTTTAAATATTTGTATAAATTGTATCAGACCTATTTGTAGATCTGTAGAAATGTTTTATGTGATAAGAGTATTTCAACCTTTTACTCTCCATTTAAGTTTATCTACCTACATGTACTACAATTTATATCAATACATATTCTTCTGTTTTTGGAGATAAAAAACCGATTATTTTATGTGATCGCCTAACATGCCACTGCCATAAAATGACTAGGGCATTATTTTTTACCTTTGTTCATACATACATCCAGTAGATTTTCATCCAAAGATTTCTCTATTATAGTATGTAGTAATGATTTAAATATTTGATCTGAAGCTTTACTATATTTGTTAGATGAATTCACTGTTTTGGAAACTGAGGAACTATGGGTACAGTGATTGTATTTCAAATTTTTGTTGTATGAATAATCAATATTCAACCAATGACATTACGTTATTTACATTCTTGACCAATCAATATATTTTGGTGTACACTCTACCCACAATGGTTTAGTTTCTGGAATGGCCAATTATACCATCTCTTTCTATTTTTGTCACTCATCTACTTCTCATCTTGCAGGGGTATCCATATCTCATAGATGCACTTCCGTTAATTCTTGTCAGTATTAGTAAAAAAAAATATAGGTCTTTAAAAACAGAAGAATATAGGTTCTTCCATGATTGGAATGTTTTAAAAAATTGTTTCTCTTTTTTTTTCGGAGGGGGGCTGGGGTCAAAATTAAAGTTGGTTTATTTCAAAGAAAGGTTGAAGAAGGCAAACTTGATGCTTTTCTTGCAAGTTAGAGTCCAAAGTATAAATGGAAATGATTTTAAGCACATTTATTCCTACAGAAATAAGAACAAGATCATGGGAGAAGTTTTTTCTCAGTGTATTACATGTATATCCCAGTGACATTATTATGACAATTAAATATAATACACCATACATGTATTCATATAGAACATAATTATCTATGTTATGGATTTAATTGGTACTGAAATTTATTTTGTAAGTAGATAAGTGTTCCAAGCATCACAAGTGGGCTTGACATATTGTAAAAGGATTAAAAATGATATTTTGCACTGAACCTTTTCTCTAATGTGAGGTTTCAACTCAGTTTAATTCAGAGGAAAGAAACATTCATAGGATTTTCTAATTGATTTGAAAAAGTAAGTTCTAATTTAAGTTGATATCAAATCGAATCAGTTTATTTACAGTCAAGGTCCCTCAAGGGGCAATAACATTGGCATAATGTTTACAAGAAAATAAATATTGATTATACACAAAAGTTTACAATGTCAGCAAACTATTAAAGTCAAGATTAATTGATATAGCTAAAAAAATAATATCAGTAATATTTACTTCCAAGTATTTAAAACCATAAATTTACAAATTTAAATTTTAGATAATCTATCAGAAAATATAAACACTGTTGTTATTTACACCAATGACAGTGGCTTAGTTAGACATGTTAGAAATATATAATATAAATCAGAATAAGTTGCTGACATTATCAGACAATCGTACATTGATCAGATATTACTTGCCGAAAGTTAAATTACTACCCCCTCAGGACTGTCCCATTATACCATCCGAATATAGTCCTATTTTGTTGTCAAGCTATCATATTTAAATACAGAGCAATTAAGGTGAAATTTACATGTATATGTTTATGGCTAGGACACCCAGTGCAAAGTACAATTATGTATTGTATGAGGATTTATGTTGATATAATTCTTGTGTTGTCAACTTTTATTGGAATACACATGATATTGCTTTGACATGTATGAAGAGAGATAACTCTTAAGGGCACCTATTGAATATAATATATGCTGATGATATAATTAAAATAAAATAATAATCTGCAGATCCAGCCACTGAAAACAAGGGTGGTTCAAAATGTTAAATAAGATCAGAGTTAAGGTCAAACTTTATTGACTTATACCAGATTCATTTTAGTTATAGTCTGGCGGGTGGGTATTAACTTGAATATGTATCTGGTTGATAAAACTACACCATTTTTACACCCCACCACAAGTAATGGCAAGGTTTTATGTAATACCCTCATTCGTTTGTCAGTCCATCCGTCTGTCTGTCCGTTGGTCCTCCCCCCAAAGGTTTCCGACAGATAACTTTGAGTTATGGTCTTCCAAACGTTTAGATTTTATCTGCACTGAAGAGACATAAGTTGTCGAAATGCGCATATGCAGAAATTAAATTCACAGTGACTTCGGTATTTAGTTATTTGTGACCCAAAAAACATACGTCTTAAAACTTGGTATGCAAGTTGTTAAGTTGCCCCATAACTCCAGCCATGTTTGATTTTGAGTTCAGAGGTCTAACAATTTCTGGAGTTAAGCCCCTTGAAACATTGAAAGTTTATGGTTTTCATGCAGGGTTTCCGACTGATAACTTTTGAACGAAGCAACATACAACAGTCTTCAAACTTTGTAAATTGTTTTCCCCAAAACTCAGGTCTCAATTATGATTTTGGGTTCAGATTTCTGAGGGGTTCTGGAGTTATGCTCCTGGAAACTTTGACATTTTGTGAATTTTAGGGTTTTAGGCATATAATTTGGGAATGAAATAACATACGGTCTCCAAATTTGATATGTAAGTTGTTCACCACAAAACACGGGCAAAGTTTGATTTTGGCTTCAGAGGTCGAATGGGTTCTGCAGTGATGCCCCTTAAACTTTGAAATTTCATGAAATGTGGGGGTATCATGTAATGTACCATTACTATTTGTGTGTCCGTGCGTCCGTGTGTCACGTTTTTTGTTGGCGCAACTCCTCTTACACCACTGGACAGATTTTTCTGAAATTTTGTGTGATTGTTTGTCACCAACTGTAGTGGATCATATCTTGCCGCCATTTTGATTTGACAAATTTTACAGGTATCATGGGACTTTATCGACTTAATGCATGCTACAGCTTAGGAACACTTTGTGGACACAACTCCTCAGAAACCACTGATCGGATTATGCTGCAATTTTGTTTGAACATTAGCAACCATATGTACTTATCATATTATGCCACCATTTTGATTCGACAAATTTTACGGGAGTTTTGGGACTTTATCGACTTAATGCATACTACAACATAAGAAGACTTAAGGTCCATTTTGTGGATGCAACTCCTCAGAAACCACGGATTTTGCTGAAATTTTGAATGATCGTTTGCCACCATATGTACTTGATCATATTATGCTGCCATTTTGACTTGACAATTTTTTTTGGAGTTATGGGACTTTATCGACTTAATGCATACTGCAAGACAGGTCCACTTTGTGGACACAATACGCTTCCATTTACCTTGTAACACATTGCACTCCCACTTTACTGCAGCGGCGGGGGACACATAGCTACGCGTAGCAATCTTGTTTTTCTGAAAACAGGCAAATATAAAACATTCAAGATATTATGTTGCACCTTGAAAGCTATCTGAACTCTTTTTTTCATACCAGATGCATTTAATGTAATCCATCTGTTTTTTCCTATAACAATAGCTGCAAATAAAAGTGATATACTGTGTAGGTTTGATACAGTAGTTATTTCTCCACCAATTGAAACCTAATCTTCATACTTTTGTAAACTAGTTTTGATGAGAAAAACAGTTGAATTATTTATAATAGGAAGTAGAACACACACCTTTTAAGATAGGTCATCTGTGAAACGTAACATTATTCCTCCAGGGATATTATAAGATGTTAGGGAGACATCAGCAACACTTACAAGGTAATCTGTATATGTATCTTTTTATCTATCCTAATTATAGTCTTAACTTTTGGAGGGGTCTATAACTTTTGGAGGGGTCTAGATATTTTGCTGAGGATCAAATTAAAGGTATATATGTATAATATTTCAAACTTTTTTATTATAATTCACAATATCATTATCATTAAAATGTGAAAGGTTTAAAAATTTGAAATTCTAGTTAAAACTTTAGTAAAGCTACACCATTTGGAGTATATACTGAAGAAATGATACAGATATTATTATCAGTAATTAGGTAATTTTTGCCGCCTTCACATGAATTATACACTGTCAAAATATCTATACAAAAAAAAATCTTCGCCTGGTAAAAATCATAAACTAGGTGTGTTTTGGGTAACAATCATGCCTCTAAACTGCAGTAAACCTTTATCAAATCAAATCTATCACATATTTCCAAATGTTTTGATTTGATCTGCACTGAAGAGACATAAGTTGTTGAAATTGGCCATATGCAGAAACTTAAATTTACAACAACTTTGGTGAATTAAGGGTAAACTCAAAAGGTACTAGTAACTAACATGTTTTCTTTATTTAGTAGTTTTGTTTATCTGTAGGCAAGTTACATCAAAGGCCAAGGTCATAAGTCAATATTTTGGAAACACATGTGAAATATAAAAATATTTGAAAGAAAAAGCTTTCAAAAAGTTTTGTTACATGCAGTTCAAGATCACAAGGTCATTTATTTTAATTCAAATTGAAAGGTCTTGATACTTATGGATAAACATATGAAAAATTTAAAACCCTATAGCTTGCCATTCAAAAGATAAATCCAATATTTAGTTTTTATGCAGTTTGCTTGTGCCAATGTCACTGTCACAAGGATATTATTTTGGTACCAAAAGAGGAATACAAATGTGAAATAACATCTTTGTTTAGGTTGTTTTTGTTTACCATGTAATTTAATTCTGTGTCAACCCTCAAACTTGATGTCTGAAGTTTTTGATATGTGGATCTTTTGATTTACTAGTCTTTAAGAACTTAAACTTTTAGGAAGATATTTGTATAAACAGTTTTTAAGCAAGATAGATATGATTGTACTTAATCTGCTTCAGAACCAGCCTTTTTTTTGCCTTGATTGATCCTGAAATTTGTAAAAATGTGGATATTGTCTAAATGTTTAAGTGGAAGTGAATTGAACATGTAACTCCTATTATCTTTGCCCATTTTAGTGCTTGCTAAAGGATGGACACACTAGACACCCCAATCCCCATCCCTTGTATATTAGATAGAAAATCAATGTACTAGAATAAGTTATTTGTTCCTGATTTAAATTTTTTTTTAGACTTAACCTTAAAGTAAATGTTTACATGAACATCTGTTTTGATGGATGACCTAAAAATCCATGATTGATAGCTATGAAATATATTTACATGACAATTTGACATTAGTCACTCAGGACTCACAGGTATCATTATTACATTATAGATTAATGTAAGTTTTTTAACATTGAATTTTTAATGTCCTGGTAACTGATATAATTGGGCTGTCACATGAAATCTTATTAACTCGCTGAAATATTCTTTTAAAACTTGCTTTTTTATAGGTCTTCTATATAGAGAACATTGTACATTGAAATTAAATGTCTTCAAATTGAAATTTTATGTATGCTTCAAATCTGTGCAATGATCCATTTGAATGTGTGTGTATTTGTATTGTGTAAAAACAAATATTTAGTTTGTATGAAATCTGTGTATAGTGACAAATATTTTGTAAAAGGACTATTAGTACCCCACCATTGAAAGCTAAAGGAATTGTAGTTTTATTTCATGCATCCATTTGGTCATGTCTTCATTTTTTTCGACATCATTTGAGAAATATACTTATCTTGGTATTTATGAACACAACTATTTCACTCTCTAGATTAGATACAGTTTTTGAATTGCACTTTTGGCTGGGTTATTTCCCCTGAACTTGTATATTTTGTTCAATTTTTCAGTTGCCAGGACAAGATCCAAGGATAATAACAAAGTACTGTTCTTGTCTCCCAAGATCTTGCACTGTATATACATCAAACTGCATCTGTGCATGATCATTACATTTTTACCAACATTATGTGGTTATTATGTTAATCCAATTAATCCCTTTCATTTCTACAACTTTTCAATACCAGTTTTATAGTATATATTGTAAATTGGGTATTGATGTAAGGGATTAAAATTAATAGATTTACCTATACATTTCAGGCATGAGAAAACTTGTGTATTCATCTCATAGCATACATTTAGTGTAGATAAAAATAAGTTGATTTGGCAAACTAAGGATTTTTTTTTATCTTTAGATAATTAGACATATAATTATATGATTTACCTGCCAGGTAAATTTAACTGTCTCTAATTAATATCATGGTTGAGTGATCAATTTTGACAGACAACAGTTTGTACATGTCGTGACTACCAGTGATCTCTTTAAACTTATTGACATACCAAACATAGTCATAAGCCTCAAATATGGATAATTTCTGAGAGGAATAAAACACTTTTGTTGTGAGAAAACGTAACTATGGATAATCAGTTCATTTTGGAATCGTTTTTTCATGGAGGAAGGCATTACAGAGTGAGTTAATGGTCTAATTAGTGAAATATTGATTGAAATTCAAACCTTCATTGTAATCTCTTGTATGTTTTTGATTTTCAAGTTTTATTGAATGAAATCACTTGACATACAATAGGATCACTTTTCTTTTTTAAGGGGCTAGTCAAGATTCTAAATCGTTCAAATCAGGTGTTTTGAATTTCACCATGGTTAACATGGTGATATTCAAAATGCCTTATAGTTATTTGAACTAATCATACTTATTAAGCATTTATATTAAATTAAAATTTTTTGTGGACACCACAACCCTAAATCTGGGGAATTTTGATTAAATGTTGATTTATCAATACTTAATGGATGAGCTGTCAAATGAAAGGTGATGGATTAGATATATAGAAATCCATCATTTTTAAACTCATATGTTATTTTTTATTTGACCATGTTTTTAATGAATTAGTTACCAAAAGAAGTAACATCATTTCAGTCAAACATACTGGGGTGTAACTCAGATGCTATACCTTCCATACAAAAAGCTTTATACTGAAATTCTTGTTACCATATTCCTCGTATTAAGCGCCCCTGCCGCTATAAGCGTTCTCACCCTGTTTGAAATCTTTAAGCACCCCCTCGAAATTCCAACTAGAAACTGTAATTTCCGTATTTATTTCCTACATTTTCCGTCATTGATTTGTTTTTCGTCAATTGCACAAGCAAAGAATTTCCTTACAAAAGCTTCGTTTTGGAACACGGTTTTTGTCCTACTTAATAAGCTCCCTCCCTATTCAAATTTTCTAAGCGTGCTGGGCACTTAATATTAGGAATACGGTATATTGATGCACCAAACAAAAAAGGGAAGGGTGAAGATTCCTCCAGTCTCTCTGTTTGATACAATGACTCATTGACAACGCTTGAAACAGAATACGTTTTGTATTTGTCTTACATAACAACTTTATGAATAATAACAAAATATTTTATGTAGAATATGATGATTTCAACATCAATAGTTTATAGGGTAGAATCAGGAAGTATTCATAAAATATGTATGAGTTCTCCATAGTTAATACATGTATGTCAAGAGTGGCACAGAGGTACTGCTTTAAATTTATGTAAAATAGGCCACTAAATGAATTTTTTTCAATGTACATTCTTTATGCATTTTATTTTTACCCTTCCTTGATAAACTTCCCTTCTAGACAAAATGAAAAGTTCTGTACCAGTTCTTTGATTGGGAAAAGAAAGTGAATTTACTTGGCAATAGGCAATGTTAACAGTGACACTGATATGTGTAAAGTTAGGGAGGGGGGATTGTTTTTTACAACACTTCCATATTACTGTAGGAGTGATGAAACAAATTCCTAGGAATCTAAAATATATTATCATGATTAATCCAGCTAATTCAAAATTACACTTTTATCCCAAAAGTAATTTGTTTTATATGTACAATATGTTGCCTCAGTCCACCTTTATACTTATGTCAGCTGTTCATTCCAACAGAAATATTTTACATCTGTATCATACAGGCATATTGTCTGTAGTAGTAATGAGAATCAGCTGAGATTTAATCTTCACAATACAACAGATATGTTCTGACACATTGATAAATTAAACTTGTTTTTAGGCAAGATTAATGAAAAAGAAAATACCATTAATGGATAATGTATTACAAGCATGATAAAATCTTGTCCATTTACAGTGTAATTCTGGGGAGTTTTGAACTAATATATACTAAATGGCTAGATTTTGATTAGTGAAGCGGACATATCCTAGTCGATGGGACTCATACAAACATAAGTATTATGAAATGGATTTTATAGCTTAAGTATTGTTGATTCAGTATCAAATGGAAAGACTGCTGGACCGAATATCATAGACAAAAGGTAAACATGCTCTGTTTGTTGTTGGTAATGGATCATTTATATAATAACATCATTTCTAGGACGTTATTGTATGAACTATGTTTTTTTTGTTTTACGAAAGCATTATCAATTGTATGTGTTTTGATTATGACTGTTTTCAAGTTTAGACCCAGCTTTTGGAAATCAAAATGGTTAGAATAAAGCACTTGATTCCTTCATTATATGATTTTCAGGCACAAAAAAATTCCTCTATTAAATATGACAGGACATTGTATCAACTGCCAATGTACATGTAGAAAGGAGATACCTATAGTGTAGCATCAGGGCAGATCAGGGGGGTGCAGCTGCCCTTGATGCGAAAAGTTTAAGAGATATTTTGGTCAAAAACTGAATATTATCTTGATTATTTTGTTGGGGGGGGGGCTCCCATCTGAATTCTTATTATTTGAATTCTTGCCTAATGATGGCTTTCTAGTCATATCGGGATATGAGAGTACTGTATGACTTTTCAGGTCAGGATCTTAAAATTCCTCTTGTAAAATGAAACATTGACTTTGACATGACACAACTACTTGGCCTACATACTTGTTTCAAGTGTATCAGACATTATTAAGTCAAGAACTATAAATCAAAAGTTTATCTAGACTATTTTAAATTTTTCTTACTTTATCAATAATCCTTTACATTTAAAGGGTTATCCCAACAGCTGGCAACCAGGATTATTTACATTCAAATAATTTCTTTTTTACAGGTATCCAAAGCTAATATCAACAAATTGAATATGTTGACACAATTTATTAGCTGTCATTATACTCAGCATGTAAGTTTGTTTTCTATTCAAAATTTTAATTTTTTTCTTCAGGATCCAAACAACGATATGAAATCGACAGAGCCTTCCACATGGATGACACAATGGGCAGCGCTAACAAATAAATCTAAGTCACCAACAAATGATATGGCTAGTCCAAGGTCAAACCCAGGTAAGTGTTCACATATTTTTAGTCTTCCATAAATCACCATAGTATTTAAATGGCCATTTCTGCTACTTATATTTCAGTATCACATTATGGCAAGACATTTACTGCAACAAGTAATGGTAGTGTAGAGATTGTGAACTTCAATGGCTCAAACTGCATTGATGTCTCGAACCCTTTTTGTGTCCCTTTATTCAAGTTTTAACAAAGTTTGATTTTCAATACCTTGAACACCCCTCTAACTTGAACTGTTTTCATCGGTCCTTTGGGTGTTCTAGCCAACAAAGTTTGACCTTGATATCTTGAACACCCCTCTAGCTTGAACTGTTTTCATCGGGTCCGTTGGGTGTTCTAGCCAACAAAGTGTGACCTCGATACCTTTAACACCCCTCTAACTTGAACTGTTTTCATCGGCCCGTTGGGTGTTCTAGCCAACAAAGTTTAACCTTGATACCTTGAACACCCCTCTAACTTGAACTGTTTTCATCGGGTCCGTTGGGTGTTCTAGCCATCAAAGTTTGACCTCGATACCTTGAGCACCCCTCTAGCTTGAACTGTTTTCATCGGTCCATTGGGTGTTCAAGCCATCAAAGTTTGACCTCGATACCTTGAACCCCCTTTAGCTTGAACTGTTTTCATCGGTCCGTTGGGTGTTCTAGCCATCAAAGTTTGACCTCGATACCTTGAACACCCCTCTAGCTTGAACTGTTTTCATCGGGTCCGTTGGGTGTTCTAGCCAACAAAGTTTGACCTCGATACCTTGAACGCCCCTCTAACTTGAACTGTTTTCATTGGTCCGTTGGGTGTTCTAGCCAACAAAGTTTGACCTCGATACCTTGAACACCCCTCTAGCTTGAACTGTTTTCATCGGGTCCGTTGGGTGTTCAAAGTTTGACTGTATTTTAATTTATCTCCAGGTTCCATAATTCATTCAAACCATGTCCACACTACAGTTTCATGATGTAATTACCGCACAATAATTCTATATATAATGAAATTCCATGAAACTTTGAGACAATCTTTATCACATGATGCCATAGTGCACCACATGTTTTAGATTTTGATCTGACCCTTTTCCACAGCCAAACATGGCCTTTGCCATTATTAGAAGTTACTCTTATGCCATCCACAGCTCCTCCTAAACTATTGAATTGAATTTGATGAAACTTAATTATGCCACAGTGTACCTCTTATATTATTAGACTTTGATTTTCCCACTTTTTGGGGTTCTCATACCAAAACATTTATTTTGCCATTCATGTATTAGGCACGGCAGGGGATAGGACCAATAAGTGAACTTTTCTCACAGTATTTTTAGTTGATAGAGTGTACATTGTACTTCGGTAACATCCATTTATTTGGTGTTTGAAATAAACTAAAATATTTATACATTTTGCTAATTGATTTCTCTAGTTCATGAAATTAGAATATATTTTATTCTCTATTCAGCAGTTTATATTTTCTACCATCTTATATGAAATATGACCAAAGTAAACAGTGCATGAATTAGATTTACATGTTGTTTACCTTTATTATATCTTGATTATTTTTTACTCTAAAAGACCTACTGCAAAGGGGCAGTTTGCCATTACAAAACTGACATAAATATATAGGTTCAATAGGAATCAAGTACAAAAATGTATGATTGACACTTTAAACAATAGTTTAGATGATTAAAATTTCCAATATCTGGCATTGGTTTCTTGTGTAGAAAAAGTCAATCATGAGGTTAAAAAACCTATGAATATTTTACAACAGGCAGCTTGATCAATTATTTCTATACTGGATAATTACAGAAAAAAATGTGTATGATATTTAACAAAAATATAAGTTAAATAACTATGCTTTTATTTTTTAAAGCTTGGGTGTTTTTAAAACATAAAGACGGTTTACATTAAATTTTATAACAGCATATTGAATGAAATGAGAATTGAATTTAAATATCTCAGAATAATTGTCTAGAATTTACCTGATATACAATACTAAGAGGTATAAGAATTCACAGGAGCTTATTTTCAGACTTCTTTCAAACCAAACTCTAATATCTATCATTAAAATATTACAGTCGTATTTTAATACCATTCAAGCATCAGTGATTTTTGTTTGGTATTGAGATATGTAAAGTATTTCTGTCACAGGAATATGTGTACATGTATTTGTGCCTCACTGTTCTGAAGGTTTGATTCAGATATAATACTTTCCTCAAAAATCTGTACATAATCAATTATGTATTGCTTTTGTAGTTTTTGTTTAGCTGAACTATTAAATTTTATGCTAATTTCAGATGACTTAAAATCGCCACATTCTGCCAGAAAACCACCATTAGGCTCAAAGAAGAGACCAGGAACAGGCCGGAAATTACCAAGACTGCCAAATGATAAAGGAAGTCCATCAGGAAGTGAAACCAGCTCCAGGATGAGTGAGCGTAGCTCAAAAATGAGTGAAAGTACAACTAGTCCAAGATGTCCGTCAACACCTAATGATGGATCTAAAAAGAATGTGACAATATCCGATAAGGTTGTAAATAGATATGATGATACAGATACAGAAACAGTGTCAAAAACAAAGTTTGAATCTGGATCTGAGTTTTCTAAAATTGATTCTGAAAGTGAAAAAACTCCTCTTAGTTCAAGATCTTCAGGGGCTAGTATTGACACTGATATTCTGTTAAAAGATACTGCAGATGTAGTTGCTGCCGTTGAAAGCAAAAAATTATCAAAATCAAAGCCATTACAAAACGGACATGATTATTCACATATGAATGGAAAGTCCTATATAAATGGAGAGTATAATGATGCAGAGAGTATGGTAGCTTTAATAAATGGCGATGAAGATTTTGAAAAACCTTATGATTATGGAAGTCCCAGAGAAAACCTAGCAAAAAGTACCAAACCAAAAACTAAAAAACCTCTTACTCGTGTATATTCTACTAGTGCTGCACAAAGACTTCAAAAATTTCGTGAGAATAATTTTAAACGGACTTTGAGTAGTGGTGATCAATCTTCTGTTTCTGATGCATTAAGTGAAAGTGACACTTCAGCTGCTGATTTATCAATGGACATGTCTACATTTGATGATGGCAATACTGAAATAAATAGGAAAGGATCTAAAGGTAAAGGAACAATCACAATGACTAGACCAAATCGTGCATTCCAGTTACGCCGTCAGAGAGCTGACGGAGATGTGCCAACAACTCCTGGTTCAGATGTGTCTGAAAGTTCATTTACGGGTGTATCAAAAACACCAACAAGGAATGCCCGTACTCCAACAACAGGTTCATCTAGAACTTCAAAAACACCAACAAGCTCATTAAGAACATACGGATCAAGGACTCCAACAGGTGTGTCAAGTAACACATCTTTAAGCTTTTCAAAATCTGTGTCTTCTCGTCAGAGCTGGCATGGGTCATCATCAAAACCCGATTTAACTTTGTCTTCCAGGGGACGTAATTCTGCACAATCATCAGATCGTCAGTATGATACCTCAGCTCGTACTGACACCAGTTTAGGTGCTCAAATAGTCAGTAAAAGTCAAGCAAATGCTCGTAGTGCTAACTTAACAAGGACAGATCTTGGAAGACATAGTCTAAAATTAAATAAATCATTAAGCACTTTGGACAATTCATCAACAGATGTTAGGAAATCAGATCTAAAATCATTCAAAAATAGGTTAAAAACAACCCAGTCATATGGATTAAGTGTAACAGGAGTAGGAAGTAAAAACACTCCTCAATCATCAACCAGTGGTACAAATTCTCCAAAATCAGCAGAAAAAGCTGCATGGAAACGGCGGAAGGAATATGATCCTAGAAAAGCTGTTGCTGAAGCTAAAAGTAAAAGTAAAGAAAAAGGAAATCCAACATCTACACTCACATCGATGAAGAGAATGACTAGATCAGCTTCATTCACAAACTCTTCTGAACTTGGAGGAAGATATTATAAAGATAAATCGGGGTCAATATCTAGTACTGACAATGTTAGTTTAACGAGTGATGGGAATGATACTTTTGATGACAGTTGTCTAGCTTCCTCGCATCGAGGATTTATTCCGTATTCAGGAAGATCTCAGTCTAGTCACCTTTATAAAAATTCCTCGGAAGATGAAGAACTAAGTGTAGTGGCCAAATCTTCTCAGGTTGGTATTTAACTTGTGGGTACAAACATATTTTACCTCTTGCCTTTCTTTTTTGTTAAAACTTATAAGTAGTTCTTATTTTATTCAAGTTTCTGGTATTTTTTTCTTTTTCTCAAAATATTTCAAAAATAACTATACTTGCTTCATTCAACTGGAACTATTCTCAGATAAATATGCTTCAGTGAACTTGTATTCACCCTACTTTGTAAAATCTTTGCATTTTGTTCACCTATGCATGACACTAAATAAAAAATTATATTGTTTGTGAAATAGCATCAGTGTATATTGCATGTACTTTGCTACTTCGACCTCGAAGGGTTTTTTTTATGGCGAGATAGATAGAAGCAATATTTTTATGCCATGTTAAAAAGCAAACACAAAGTTTCTTTTTTTTTTTAGAAATATGCTGCCAGATATAAGAAATATATTCATTTTGTTACTAAATTTGTCATGTAAAATCAGTAACAAGTCAGGCCAATATGACCTATGGTTTTTTTTTTCCATGTTCTTGTCAGAGACTCCTTTGATATAACAATAATAGCTTGCTACTACAACTATTTTGTGGAAACTTTATTGCTGTCTTTACATGTCTCTAAGTCATAGTTCTAGCTTAACCTCAAGAAATTTTTTTCTGCTAACTTACATAATAATTGTGAATTATAACTACCGGTAGAAAGTAATAACAGTAAATTTATAATATTTTGATATATGAGTGTCAAGTATTTTTGGTTTTCAAAATCACCGTCCATCTTCCAAATAGGTATTAAACAAAAAAGTTTTCTTAATTAGGGCTTCAAGATTAAACAGTTCTTATACACATTTCAGAATTTTACTTCTATGAACTCTTCTGATATTTTTCTTTCATTACAACACAACTGCACATGTATACTAGCATTTATCAGTATTAGTTTCTTTGCTTTCTACATTGTGTTTTCCATTGTATTTGTTTTTTTTTTCATTGCTTTAATTTTCAGTTTTTGCATCATTATTTGCACATTGTGTTTTAGGATTTAAGTCGAAGTTTACTTGGTAGTAAACCACATTTGTCAGCATTTACACCACCACCTCCAAAACTTGCTTCTCCTTTACCACGACCAATGTCTGTTCACAACAAACATGAAGAGACAACAGACATTTCTAATATCATCAGAAAATATCATAATACTCTGGTTTCTCAGGTTGGTTTATTACCGTGGTGACGTGGCTATTATTACCATTGTGGTGGGATGTCATGTAATTGCATGCATAGTACATTTGTATATGCTAATTGCTAAAATCAACAGATTTTTGTCATGCAGATAATCACATACTGTTATATATGTACTAACATTGTTTTATATAATATTGAATAGAATTTTTTTTTTTTGCCCAAAAATAGGTTTTCAAGCTGGAAGATTTATACTGTGTTCACACTGCACTTTTATTGCACATTCAATGCACATTAAATCTAGATTGATCATGCATTGGTAGCATTGGTTGCTCTGATAGGTGGATTGATCGCTTGATGAATGCATTTTGACTTAATCTGGATTATGTCTGACTACTCAATCTAGATTCATTGCGCGATGGTTTTTGTGCACATTTAAGGTAAACAATATGTTCCCATTTATTTATTTTCCAGGGTTATTTTCATAGTTTGAATCAGCATTATACTGCATATCATCAGGAAGACCTGTTGTTACCTCATTCAAATTCATTGTGATCTTATTTGATGTCATTCAATGCAAATGGCAACTGCTTCATCTCACCGATTTAAAGTTAAAAGCAAGCCTAAAATCAAAGTAAAACTTCAAAGTTGGAAAAAATGCTTTCGATTTTCATGTTTACATATTATTTATATAAAATGAACATCTGTACACAAAAAGGATGTTGCAATGTGGAATACATGTGAATGCACAATGTAGATTAAATATGCAATGTGAAAATGTAATGTGGACAGGAAATGCTCGTTTATTTTGTGATAAGCAATTGCACGATCAATCTAGATTGAAAATATGCATTTCAATGTGAACACGGTATTACTTACTTTACATTTTTTTATTCTTTTATCTAGTCGCATCTTCAAACATTTTAAAAAAATGCCTGAATATCTCTAATTTCAAACATACTCTTAACCTCTCAACTCGTATTTGCTTTCAAGTTTTTTGAAGCAGCTATTATATTGTAGAGTCCTACATCCTAATGAAATTATATATTTATTTTATCAATATTGCAGATTTAGTGTATATCTGTATAGTTTTATTTGAGGAAAAAAAAACCTTCCCAATTTAAAAAAAGAAGGGGGTCTTATTTGTTTCTATGGCCTTTTGCACATTTGTTCACATGTAATTTCTGTTTGTTTTGTTTTTTTAAATACTTAATAAAAATTTTTTTTTTAAATATTCGAAATAGGCAGATTCTGCATGTAGATGTGTTTTGCTTGCCATGCATTTGTCTGTGATAGCTCGTCCATTTAGCTCAATGCTTTGCATGCAGCATGTGAGGTTAGCAAGTTGTATGTTGATCATTTGTCTTGTAATTGATTGTTTGACAACAGCCTAAAGCATGTACATTTTTATTCTGATCATTATCACATTACCAGTATCTATAATATACAATACACAATATATATACAGAGAAGGTACAAGGAAGCATTGCATGCATTTAATAACCCTCAATTATTACCTAACAATCTGGGAGTTGATGATGGATAACAAATATTATATACTTATGATATAATTATTATGACTAGACATTGGTAATGTTTACAACAAATAGTTATTTGAGAACATTGAATATAAGACAGTTGAGGAGTATGAATATTATGCTTGGGAGCAGTGTGAGGAGGTGTGATGAGACCCCTATCAAGTCTATATCTGAATCCCCTAGTATAATCAGATATAAAGGTAGTCTTAACAAAGTATTTCATTAAAAAATTGTGGATACAGTCCTTCATTGGTAACAGTAGTAAAGAGAAAAACAGAGGCTATGATAGTAAAATATGATAGGACAGTATGAAGCTAAAGCATAATGAAGTTTCATTTATAGTCAAGAAAGGGATGCATTGGCATTGTAAGGAAAAAGAGGATTTGCGCTTGTTCAAAACAGAAGAAAAGTGTCCATTCTTTTTATATCGCCAAATACAAGTTTTTGATTTTATTATTGACTCTTTCTGTCATGCAAGTACAAAAAAACACCGAAAAAATATGTGTATTACATTATAAAATAACTTAGATTAAGTAAGTATAGATTGGAATGTCATTCACAGTATGGGTTGTCAAAATACTTCAGGCCATTGACA
Organism: Modiolus philippinarum; assembly: GCA_002080025.1. NCBI lineage: Eukaryota > Metazoa > Mollusca > Bivalvia > Mytilida > Modiolidae > Modiolus > Modiolus philippinarum. The sequence goes on from MJUU01062640.1 coordinate 86,320, forward strand.
TCATGTAGTATAAATTTCAAATGTAGTATGATGAAAAACAAGTTACTTACAAATACACAGAAAACTTACTGCATTTCATTATCAAAATATAATAGATTTATTTTCATCTTTTTTTCAGTCCTATGACAACATTCTGGTATCTTCAATCTACCAGTTATCAGACAAGCTCAAGTCAAAAACCAATAACGTAGTCCATAGACTGAGGTTTGTTTATATAATTTTTAGTTCACACTGACCAAATGGTGAGCTATTGTGATCACTTGCCATACATCTGTTAACTTTTAACATTTTTATTATCCCCTTTAAAAGGGTCTTGGCTCTGAAACCACTGAAACAATTGAACCATACTTTACTGATTTTTTGTTATATGGAGGGTTCTTATCAAAACTTACATTTTTAACTCACCTCACGAAGTGAGGGGCTTATGTGATATCCCTCGCACCCTCGTTAGCGTCCACTTTTGGTTAGGAAGAATGGTTAAAGTGTTTTTTTTAAAGTCCATTCCTGCTTACTGACATGATAATGGTATGTGTGATGCATTTTGGGATGACAACAACAATGCATGCTTTGGATGCTGTCTGTAACCTACATTTTATGCATGAGCGACTTGGTTAGGTAGTATGGATAAAGTCCATTCCTGCTTACTGATATGTCCCACATCAACCATATTGGTATGTATGATGCATGTTGGGATGACAACAACAATGCATGCTTCGGATGCTGTCTTTGACCTACATTTTACACATGAGCGACTTGGTTAGGTAGAATGGTTAAAGTCCATTCCTGTTTACTGACATGTCCCACATCAACCATATTGGTATGTTTGATACATTTTGGGATGGCAACAACAAGGCATGCTTTGGATGATGTCTGTGACCTACATATCATGCATGAGCAACTTGAATGGTTAAATCCATTCCCACTTACTGACATGTCCAACATCAGCCATATTGGTATGTATGATGCATATTGGAATGACAACAAAAATGCATGCTTCGGATGCTGTCTGTGAGCTACATTTAACACAAGAGCGACTTGGTTAGGTAGAATGGTTAAAGTCCATTCCTTTTACTGACATGTCCCACATCAACCATATTGGTATGTATGATGCATTTTGGGATGACAACAACAATGCATGATTCAGATGCTGTCTATGACCTACATTTTACGCATGAGCGACTTGGTTAGGTAGAATGGTTAAAGTCCATTCCCACTTACTGACATGTCCCACATCAACCATAATGGTATGTATGATGCATATTGGGATGACAACAACAATGCATGCTTCAGATGCTGTCTGTGACCAACATTTAAGGCATGAGCAACTTGGTTAGGTAGAATGGTAGTCCATTCCTGCTTACTGACATGTCCCACATCAACCATATTGGTATGTATGATGCATTTTGGGATAACAACAATGCAGTGAATGCTTTGGATGCAGACTGTAAACTTCCTTTTAAGCATGACTGAATCTGATAAAAAGAATGATTTTTGTCCATTCCGGATTACTGACATATGCAACATGTGACAATGCTGCACAACAAGTTGAGCTTAGCAGGCTGTGGCTGCTTTCTATGTTTTCATATGGATCCAATAAAAGCATTACTCTGGCTTCTAGACAAATGTACCTCTCAATTTTTCCATTATTTATCATTTCGTTGAAAAATACAAAGGAAAACTTAACCAGACTATACAGGAATGATGTATGAAAGGTATACACCAAAGAATGCTAATTTTGGACTGAGCTGGCTAAAAATATTACAAACAACATGGAACATAGTTCAACCAAGGACCTTGTCGGGGAAAGGTATTTTGATTATCTCTCCTGAAGCTGTTGATGCAGACTGGACCAAACTGTACTGGAATAATGTATTGAATGCTTTTTCTCATAGGATTCACTGTTAAACTATGTTCCATGCTGCCAGAAGTAAGTTTGTTTTACAGTATTGGAATATAATGAGGTATCTTTGTTAAGTACCTTTCAAACAAAATTGTAGTAAATTTGGTTCAATTAGTTTTCATAGTTTCTAAAGAGATGATCATAATATATATTTTGCCTTTCTTGCACTATTAAGCTCAATAAAACAAACAACACAAGCTAGATTTAAAGAATATGAGCATATATTGTATAAAGTGAAAGAAATCTTAGGGATTAATAAATGAAGGTTAATGAATCTTTTATGAGAGTTAAACCAGTCTTTCTTATGAAACAAATTTCTAACTGAGTTGATGAATTTTGAATGTGAGGTATAGTTTCAGAGACATTTGAGGCTAAATTGGATAAAATATTTTTTATGAAGTATCTTAATATTTACCGTTTTTGGAGTGTCCTTACATTAAAATTTTACTTTTATTGGTACATCAAATCTAAAGAAATACTAGCCAAGACTCTTGTCCAAAACTACTTGACATACTATTCAAACACTAGGTGAAGGGCTTTGCAAGTCCTGTCTTGTAACAATGCATAAGGAAGCATAGCATACCAATGTTCAAGACTCACAATCTGTTTAAATATACAATTCTGATAAACAACTCTGTGAGGAGTTAGTTGGGACTCGTTCATAAGGAGAGCATCTCCTACTGTACATGCATCATTAAATGATATGTTCAAAACAAATACCAGTCAGGAACAAGCCAAATGTGATAGGTAAGGCGAGACTACTTAATAATAGCACTAGTCTAACTCAAACAAGTCAGTTTCAAGGGTTCTTTGTCATATCCTTGAAGAAGTAGTTTACTGGTTACTAAAAAAATCTGAGTTTAAACTACTGTGAATTCATTTAAATTCGTGGGTATCAATTTTTGTGGGTAGAGAAAAAAAGACATTTCGTGGTGTACGTAAATTGAATGTAGGACAGAAAGTCACAGGACAAAAAGTCACAGACAAAAAGTCACGGACTAAAAGTCACAGGACAAAAAGTCACAGTTTAAATTTAAAACATTTAGGACAAAAAGTCACAATTTATAAATTTTGTCTTTTGAACAATATATTAGGATAAAAGTAACATTTTGAATAATGAATAAATAAAAGGGAATACATTTCCTTCAATTTTATTTTAAATGTGGCATGTATGGGGTCATGATCTTGACTTGCCATTCTGCTCATGCAAGACATAAATTCTAGGAATGTTTATTCTATCATTTCCTGTATTGGGCACTGACATGCAGTAAGTGTTATCTTTGAAAATTAATAATCATGACAGCCAATTATTTTACATGTATGGCTTTTCATGTTATTGGAGAGTTAAATTGGTACACAAACACTATAATTTGAATCAATATATGTTTAGATATTAATTAATTATTGCTTAATTGGCATCGGTTTGACAAGAGATGATACCCTATCATTTGTGTTATTACCGGTTATAGTTTAAAAGAAAGAAATTATTTTGTCATTAAAATATTAGTATACTCAGAAAATTTATATGTTTAAAAAAAAACACAGTTTTTTAATTCTGTCAAATGTTATTTCTAAATCTTAGCAGTAAAATTCCATATGTAGTTGCTGTACTTCAAAAATAATATAAATATCATATCCAATTTCATGAGTCAGTTGATATAATTGTGTGACCATTTTGTTCTATATACACATGAAGCAAAAATATGAGTTGTGACTTTTTGTCCTGTGGTTTTTTGTCCTAGCAGATTTGTGACTTTCTGTCCTGTGACTTTTTGTCCTGTGACTTTCTGTCCGTTTACCCGTAAATTCGTGGATTGCCACTTGTTCCAAACTTTTTTTTTTCTTTTCTTTTTTTTTATTTAAACTGATAAAAATAAAAAATCTAAAATTCATGGCTTAAGAACCATCAGTATTGATGTCAAGACACCAAAACTTAGAACTGTACCTGTAATTAAAGTGTCACCTGTAATTAACAATTCATAGTAATGTGTAGATATTATGTAATTAGGTAATCATCTGACATAACATTACTCAATTCGTTATTTATAAATAGAGACCTGTATTTATTGCAAAATAAACTTATCCTTTTCAGTAGACAATAATTAAAATTATAAAAGTTTTATTAATAATATCTTATCAAAACTAATTTGAGATGGTTCTTGTCCAAACATCTTAATTGGAAATCAACACTTTAGCGTAATTAAAAAAACAGAAGCCAGTTACCGCTAATTTGTAATTTGGGAAACACTTCAGAATAAAGCATTTGAACTTATTAGCTCACCTGGCCTAAAAGGCCATGTGAGCTTTTGCCATCACTTGGCGTCCGTCGTCGTCCGTCCGTAAACTTTTTACATTTTGACTATCTCCTTAGAAACCACTGGACCAATTCTAACCAAACTTTACAGGAATGATGTATGGAAGGTCCTTAACTTAGTTTGCCGAAATTTTTCCGATCCGCCAAAAAACATGGCCGCCAGCGCTTAACTTAGGTTTAACATTGGACCCTATGGGAAAAAGCATATATTTGCTATCTCCTCTGAGGCTACTGAAGCAAATTGAACCAAACTTTACAGGAATGATGTATGGAAGGTCCTTTACTTAGTTTGCCGAATTTTTTTCGATCCGTGAAAAAACATGGCCGCTAGCGCAGAACATAGTTTAACATGGGACCCAATGGGAAAAGCAAATATTTAATATCTCCTCTGAAGTTACTGAAGCAAATGGAACCAAACTTTGCAGGAATGATGTATAGAAGATCCTTTACTTAGTTTGCCGAAATTTTTCTGATCAGCCAAAAAACATGGCCGCCAGCGCTGAACTTAGGTTTAACATTGGACCCTATTGGAAAAAGCATATATTTGCTATCTCCTCTGAAGCTACTGAAGCAAATTGAACCAAACTTTACAGGAATGATGTATGGAAGGTCCTTTACTTAGTTTGCC
>MJUU01062640.1:96017-127057 GCA_002080025.1 Modiolus philippinarum
TTATGCAAGCAATTCTTTGGAATAAAATTTTATGTTTATCATCAGAGGTTATATTTTACGTCAAAATTTAGTTTGAATTCTCTTCAATGGCAAAATGCAAGTTGAGAGGAAATCACAAAGAAGTTGTAATTTTGAACAAAGTGGGAAACGACTATGTACTGGTATTTCAATCAAAATAAAATTGGAAAGGCTGCATAAAGCAACAGATTTTGCTGGAAATTAATTTAATTCAAATTGGGACTGACACAAACTTAAAAAACATTGGTCTTATATATATTGGGAGTAATTTATTTGTATCTTGTAAGCCGTTTATATATGCACATGCGCAATCGGAATGTTGTGGATAGAAAGGAAAGTAGGACCGGCAAAATACCTATTCTGTTGAAATTAAAACTTTAACTTTAAATGATAACTTGAAATATTGTCATTTCATTGCTTCCTGGTAATTAAATAATATTTAATGATTGTACCTGATTGGTGATTTGACAACTACATGTACTGTATGGTTAATTACCTGTATAATTATCGGATTAGCAATTTACCTGTAACAACATCACCTATGTAATTAATTAATTGGCTTGGGGTTGTAAACTTGTCATAAATATGACACTGAATATAATATCTTAATATTTTAAGGAGAAAAAGTTTACAATGACAAATTTTAAGTGACGAAAGTGGTTCAGAAAACTTTCGTCATTTTGAAAACTGTTCCATAAAATACGAAAGTGATGAGCGCTAGAAAAATCACTGAGTTCGAACTATGTTTAAACTTGAACAAAGGGACCACCAAAATAGTTTGAGGCATCTGTGGTGTTGGAGTTATTGCAGTTCGAGCCATCAAATTTTTACTGTAGTAGTAAAGCTTTTATATTAAACTTGTGTATTTCTTGTGATTAAACCTTTCAGTTAATATAAGAATTTATGAATGCATATCAATTTCTTATTGCCACATATTGTTATTTTTGCTAAATGTGTCTCTTAACTGCTGCCCAGCGGCACATAGCACATCTCTGAAATTGAAATCAAACATTATATGCAGAACTTGCAAATACATTTCAAGTTTCTACATTACCTTTTTGGGGGGAAGGACAGAGATATGTGATGTTGTCAAGATAGCAAGGGAATAGATTAATTTTTTGGAAAAGTATACCATTAAAAGAGGGATGGTAGGGCAAGGGGGTATTGTATAATTTTCAACTGGCTATTTACAAAGGAGAAAATCCAATGGCTGTTTATTGCCTTTGTATTTTCTTATGCTTTCCCAACTGGAAAACGATATTTTTTATTTCGATTATTTATTCAGAGTTGTCTCCCATACGCAAGAGAAATTTGGAAATTTTATTTTATTTTTTATGTTCTGTAGAACAATTTACTGCAATTCCTTTTCTGTTTTATAAGTGATGAGAAATATACATAAATATGTTGTCTCCTTGACATTTACCCCATTTCCTTTCTTTTTCACATATACCACATATGATTGTTTTTTTCTCAGAGAATATTTCTTTTATTTTTGTTGTAGGTTTAAATAGAGTTTTGTTCCCAGGAGAAGTGAGTCCATCAGATTCATCTTTATCAGGGAAAGAAAAGCAAGAGTATTTACAAGAAATAGAACGAATACGCAGTGAACTAGCAGGATTCCAACCTATAGCCAATAAAGAAGATAAATGGAAAATAAGACATGATGATGAATCAGTGGAATCTGATTGTGAGGAACTTGGTGGTGCTGAGGAATTCTTCTGATTTGACATTTTATTTTAATTTACAAGCGCTTTGTGATATTTAGTAATTGTTATAGAATTCCAACAGTGCTTTTATGCTGCCAAATTATATCTGCTGAAGTCCCTTTATAATGTTGTTGTCAAGTGCTCTATTAATGTAACAACATCAATATTTAAAGTTTTAAAGGTCATACATTTTATTATCCAAGGTCAACAGTTGTTCAAAATGTCATGCAATGACTTGGAACTGAAAAAATAAGAAATATTCAAGTCTTAATGGGGATTTTTATGACATTATTCTTCATTTAGAATGGTTGAACAGAATCTTTTTTCAAATGTTTGTTTTTGTTGTTATTTCTGATACCAGAATGGTTAATTTTATAGTTGTTTCAGAAATTGATAAGATCTGAAAAGTAGACCTATTCTCAATAAGAATAATGTTCTATTTTTTTTCCAAATTTTACAAATGTTTTAGAAATTTTCGTATGTTAAGTGTGTTGGATAAAATTGTTTGTGATACAAAGAAATGATATTATTATTTTTATTTTTTTAATGGGTCATTCATTTCAAATACAACCTTTCTTTGAAAAACAGCTCATACAGGAAACCAACAATTCATTTTAATGATGCAATGCATTATTTTTCCAGTTTTAGATTATATTATTTTTGAATTTTTAAATGAAAAGGGAGATAACTTTGTTTAAAAAAAGGAAATAATTTGTGTATGAATGATCCTAAAATTCTGTGATATGTTTTTGTTGTATTTGTTTTATGAGTGGTTTTGGCAGTGCCAAAATGAATGTTGATAAGTGAAAAGAAAATATCTTCATTAAAGCCATTAATATAATTTTACATATAAATGTCTCAATTTTAAATACTTGTTTAACAAGGCACACAGATTTGTTAGTTGTCATTTTATGAATGTCATTTGAGAATATGAGATGGAGAGGAATAATGAAAAATATATTTACTGAAATTTCTACACTAAGTCATAGATGTTGATTAGTCTTTGTGTTGTAATTTCTTGTTACTGCTTTAACCAGACAGAAGAAAACATTATAATGTGGTGCCATTTAAAATTACACAACATGTAGCAAATGAACAAAGATTTATGTCCTTTGATACAAAATATTTATAATGACGATAAAAGATTAGAATGGTCATTAAATTGTTGTTTTTATTGTCACAGAAGAGGAAATATTAAGCAGTGATGATTCAACACGCCAATATTTGTGTCGCCCGCACCTAGTGCAGGATCACCACATAAGGATCACTATCCGTCGTCTTGCGTCCGTCTGTCTGTACGTCTGTATGACTCAAAAATTTTAAGCATTATCTGCATCTCCTCCTAAACCTCAGGGCTTTTTTCAACCAAACTTGCAGGAATGCTTCAGTATATATTGAAGATGAGCACAATGCATTTTGTTTTTCTTAGATTTTTGTATTTTCCAGATTTTACGCTGTTTTTGGACTTTGTCATTTTACCTTATTGGAGTCTTAAGGGTGCATCTCCATTATCCGCAACTCCTCCTCATCCACTTTGTATTTTTCTATCAAACTTGCAGGAATCCTTCAATATATGTTGGAGATGTGCACCATGCATTTTATTTTTCTTTAAGCTTGTTTTTTTTTGCCAGATTTTACGCTGTTTTTGTACTTTGTCATTTTAGCTTATTGTAGTCTTGAGGGTACGTCTCCATTATCCGCAACTTTTCCTCAACAGCTTTGTATTTTTCAACCAAACTTGCAGGAATTTTACAGTATATGTTGGACATGTGCACCATGCATTTTGTTTTTCTTTATTTTTGTATTTCTAGATTTTATGCTGTTTTTTTGGACTTTGTCATTTTAGCTTATTTGAGTCTTGATGGCATGTCTCCATTATCCGCAACTCCTCATAAAAGGCTTTTTATTTTTCAATCTGACTTGCAGGAATGCTAGAGTATATATTGAAGACGTGCACCATGCATTTTTTTTTCAGATTTTACGCTATTTTTGGACTGTCATTTTAGCTTATGGAGTCTAGGAAATGTCTCCATTATCCACAACTCCTCCTAAACAGCATTATATTGTTAAACCAAACTTGCAGGAATGTTTCAGTGTATGTTGAAGATGTGCAGCATGCATTTTGTTTTTCTTTCTTTTCATTTGATTCCAGATCTCCATATTATCATTGAACTTACACTTTAGGTTATCAAGTCTTAGGGTATGCCTCCATTATTCACACAACTCATAAATGGCTCTGTATTTTTCTACCAAACTTTGAGGAATACATGCTTCAGTATATAATGTAGATGTGCAACATGAACTTTGTAATTCTATTTCAAACACAGGAATTTTTAAATATATATAGAGCAGGCGCCAGGCGACACATGTTCCATTGAACACCCATGCATTTTTTACATATATGTTGAGTTTCTAATATCATGGTTTAAGATGTGTAACCATCTGCCCTTGGAAACATCTGTACTTCTAATTCAATTTGTGTTTATATATTTTGTATAAGAAACAACATTTCAATGAAAGTGGTTCAGAACTCAGAGAACAGAAGTAAGATTACAGAGGCAAATATGCAATTTTAGCTCACCTGCCTATGCCATGGTGAGCTTTTTCGATCACTTGGTGTCAGTTGTCTGTACATCCGTACATCATAAACTTTTAATTCAAAGATATTCTCCTCTGAAACCCCTTGGCAAATTTGAACAAAAATTTTGTCACAATAGTCCTTTGGTGGTCCCCTTTAAAAATTGTAATCAAGTTACAATTTTATGAATGAGTTATACTTAACATTTATGTAATATACAATAGAATCTATCCCCCGTTAAAGTTCACGTAACTCGCAAGTGAACAGATGATCTTAAAAACAACCCAACGATCTGGATCATCTGCACGCACATCCCAAGTTTATTCTGGCAGAAAATTAAAATGAATTAATGAATTTCTGCAAGAAATTTAAACCTGGGGAGGCAATGGAAATTTGATGAGTAAATATAACAACGGCAGTAGAATACCGAAGGAACAAAGGGGTGAAATTCACAAAAATCGAAGTCCAAAGACAGGACAAAAACGAGAACACAGAAAACAATGACGTTAGACACAAAAACAATGACGCCAGACAGACACAAAGCACAGAACCAGAAACCACAACATTCAGAACAAAGGCACTCACAGTGTGAACTTCAGTGAAACTGAGAGTGACATCAGGTGCTCCGGAAGGGTAAGCATGTCCTGCTCTGTTAACAGCACCCGTCACACTGTGGGNAAATCTGAATCTAACTCATTCATAAAATTGTAACTTGATTACAAATTTATTAATTTTATTTCATTATCTTTATACTTACCAATCGTTATCCTTACCAATTATGTAATATACAATAGGATTTTCTTGATTCCAAAGCAATCCATCAAATCCAAGGTGGTGTACTGTAAATTTCTTTCATACAAAATGTACATATTTACATTTCTTGATAGAAGACACAATTTTTTTTTCTTTTCCTTTTTTAATACTATATATAAAACGCCATCACCATTCAAATGAATCAAAATTTCACCAACGCAACTCGTCGTAAAAATAAACATCTTTTTCTGTAAATCTTTTGCATCTAAGTCTCTGTAGTAAAAACGACTAAATGTCGACTCTGAGGCCCAATCTGCAGCCTCTAAGACTGATTTTATTGAAACTCCTTTAAACAATGCCCAAGATGGCCCTATAGCTCTTGTTGAATGTGGTTTGATTTTCAAATCCTGATCTGAATAAGCCAATTTTATTGTTTTCACAATCCAATTCGAAATTATTTGAGTAGATACTGGTTTATGAGGTTCTGAAATAGCCTGAATACTTTTGTTTTGTCCAGATAAGCAATTAAACATCTTTAAGGGTCCAAAAGTTTATTCTCTGGAAATGCTGGCACAAATATTTTTGAACCAAAATGATTTTCATGATCCTGTTTTGCAAGTCCTTGTTTTACGAATGTTATACCACTTTTCTGTATCTTCATAAAATCAATACCCAGTCTCAGAGCCTGTAGATCACTGCATCTCCTGAAAGTAGTGATAGCAATTAGAAATAGTTTCAAAAGATATATCTTAAACTTGCTGATTTCAATGGTTCAAATGATTGCTTTTCCAACATATTTAGAACTAAAGGAAGGTCACATTCGGGAAGGAGTTTCACCTTAGGAGGTCTTGAATTGAACACTCCCTTTAATAATCTAATAATATGTGGGTGTTGTCCCACAGGTGTATTTTCAACTAAGGGTAAAATTGCAGAAAGCATAGACCTGTAGCCTGCTATAGTTCTGTTTTGCAAGCCTTCTTCAATCAAATAAGCAAGAAAATCGGCTACTTGATTTAAAGTTGGTGAATAGGGGTCGATCTTCCTTGAACTACACCAGCTATTGTATTTTTATACGACCGCAAAAATTTTGAGGTCGTATAATGGTATGGTGCTGTCGACGTCGTCGTGTGTAGACACTTCTGTTTTTGGTCAATAACTTAAGTTCCAGTTGATCAATCCTTACCAAATTTTAACACAGTATTCCTTGGCACAAAAGGAAGGCCTGCATATGTTTTTAGTATTGTAGCCCCTTCCATTTTCAAAAAAGGGGCCAAAAAGTGACAAATTGGGCATTTTCATATATTGGGCTGTAGAATTTTTATTATATATCAGAATTTTAGGGGGTTTCTTTCTGTGTACTCCTGAGAAAATTTCCAATCTGGACTATGTCAACGGATTTCACGTTGGATGTACCGTTCATGAGATGAATGGGGCCGAAAAGGGGCAAATTGCAATAATTTTAATTTCTTACTTTTTGTCCGATTTAGATGCAATTTTTTGCAATGGGTTCTATATGATAAATTAACAGAGTGTTAAACCATTAGATTTTTGATAATTTGTTTCTTTTCAGAATTATAAAGGGCCAAAATTGCAAATTGTGCAATCACCTAATTTTTTTTATTTTTTATCGGATTTTGATAGGATTTTTTTCTTTGGGTTCTTCTTGTTGAAAGCTTTCACTGTTAAATCAACAGATTTAGCATATATCTTACCGTTTTTGAGCTGTCAGGGTCAAAGGGGCCAAAATTGCAATTTTTCCAAAAATGTAAAATCTTTACTTTGTCATTGGATTTCAATGGGATTTTTTTCTTTGGATTCCTCTTGTTGTAAGCTTTTGGTAGTATGTCAACAGATATTGCATGTCTCTTGCCGTTTCTGAGCTAAAAGGGGTCAAAGGGGCCAAAATTGCAATTTTTCAAAAGATGCAAAATCTTTATTTTACGTCAGATTTCAATGGGATTTTTTTCTTTTGATTCCTCTTGTTGTAAGCTTTTGGTATTATAACAGATTTTGTGTAACTCTTACTGTTTCTGAGCATTAAGGGATTAAAAGGACGAATTTTTATGTTCCTTAGGCCTACTTTGTGTTCAGCTAATACTGTGTCAAGCTCTTTACTGTGTCCACATTAACTTTAAAATACACTTGCTCAAATTTCAATGGTCGAAATGCTGCGGTCATATTATGCTGCGCTCGGCGTAGCCCTTTATTTGAATTTACTACTGTAATCCCTTTGAGTCCCTTTTCTCCATTATGCTGAGAGTAAGGATCTAGCTTGTTTAGAGAAGCCTTTTGTTTTGAAGCTTCTGTTGATATAAGCCAGGCAGTGAGGTTGAAAATCTGGATTTGGGTGAAAGATATTCGTTTTGGACTGATACAACAGACTGTCTAATTGGGGGAGCCTTATCGGACATGCTATTAGCAACTGAAGAAGGTCTGTATACCAATGTCTCCGTGGCCACTGCGGGGCAATCAGAATAATCTGACAATGGTATTGCCTCATATAATGCAAGACCTTCGGAATCAGACATATTGGGGGATATGCATATCCGAACAGGTTCTCCCACGATATTGAAAGAGCGTCTTGCGCAAAGGCTTGATTGTGAGGAGTCCACGAACAATAAACAATAAAATAACAATAAAAGTTGATGATTGTCTGGAGAAGCGAACAGGTCTATGACGGTTTGACCCCAAATCTGAACAATGTTCTGAACTATTGCTTTGTTCAGAGTCCATTCTGTTGGGCGAATTTCTGCTCTGCTCAATCGTTTTGCATACAATGTGGGCTGCCTTGAGAAGAATATTGTTCTGAATTGCCAAATTCCATAAATCCCATGTGTGATACAATGAACTGCGACCAAGTTTAGCGCTGGGACGTTCCTTGAAAAGTTTCAACAAATTGTTTGTAAGCAAAAATGTAACGTTTACTTTCATTGGCTTGTCGATAACAAAAGGCGGGGCTTGCACTGAAGTGAGAAACCATAATTAGAACGTGCACGTGATTTCTTGTGTATCTTGTTGTAGATAGAATATTAAATTGTCCAAGTTTTTACCGAAGTTTTTATAAAAGTTTTATTCTTGTTAAATAGTTTGACTCACATTACGATCAAAATTAAATATTTTTTTGATAAATGTAACGGCTTTCTGATGTATTCTGTATAAGTACATAAGTGTGTGAAACATGACGAAAAGTAACAGGCTAGCAAATCTCTGTTACATAGACAAAGTATTCATATTTTAAATTATTATTTAGAAAACGACAAGACTGATAAATCTCTAGAGGTTGAAGAGGCAAATTTTACATATCCTAAAATATTCCTCCAGAATACAAATAAATCTTGGATTTCACAAGTTATTTTTTATGTTAAAAAAACATGTTTAAAGAGTTTTATGGTTGGCCATTAAATTACTATTTTTTCAGAAGGGGGAGGGGGGGGTCCACTGACAGTTGAAAGGTTTGTTCTATAAAACGGGAGTAAACTCCTAAAATTATCTCTGCTTGTGTCAATTTTGATACTTATATTAAACAGTCGTTTCCTTTTTACAACAGTCATTGGAACTGAAGAGAGGAGACAAATAACTGTTTTATTTTGTAAATATTAATTTTTATGTGTTATCCTATGTTCTTATTTGATGTACTACAACCCGAATGGGTCATAAGTATTTGAATAAAGCTATATTGTTTTTTTATCATTCCCATTGTCACAATAGTATAGTCCGGGGTGGAATATTTTGGGGTAGGGATGTGCCAAATCGATCTCGAAAACATGCCCCGCATTTATATTATCCCGTACGTAAAACATACCCCAAATTTATATAACAACATTGAATTTAGGACCCGAATTTATTAAAAATACCATTGTTTTAACATAAAAAATATTTGAAAAACCAAAGAAACAAAGAATTAAGTACGTTTATCGTAAATTTAAAGAAAATAATTCTGTTGTCTCATAAATAGTTGCCCCTTTTTGCTTTTATGGTACCAACATATATAAATTATTTTTTCTTAATGCAAATTTACTTAAAGCTAAACCGCTTGTATGTAAGGTTTAAAAACACCGAGATTTATATATTTCATGCAAAAAAAATATACCTGAATGTTTGGCACATTCCCGTATATCAAAATAATGGAAGTTACCCCCGGAGTCTAGTTGTTGCATTTTCATATGAACTATACCAGATTTTTTTTTTGCACAACCTCATATACCTTAACAATGGAAGTTACCCCCCCCCCTCTTGTATAGTTGTTGAACTTGCAAATAAACTTCTTTGTTCTCCTGTCAATGTATAACTTATTTCAATATCCGTCCCAGTCCTACTACTAATATATACAAACGCGGAGGAGTCTGACCCCTCTGAAAAGATTCCATTACACTTTATTCAGAAATACGCGAACAAATCTTACCTCCGCATTTTTCAATTCAAATACGTTGACAGCTTTGGTCGACCTGATATTCTTCCGTGATTTAGTAATATTTAGTAGATAAATATACAAGATGCCACAAACAAGCAGAAATTGGCGTACGCGTAGGATGTAAGACTTTCCCTAATACAAGCTATGTCTGAAAACAAACTAAAAGATCTAGTTGGATTTTACAGTCATACAGGATATTTAAATATTTGAGCTATCCCATAGGCAATATTTACAGTCAGAGCCAACCTTCAAAAAAGTCGGTCCCATTGGGGTTCCGGAAAAAAGGGGAGTTCCAGTTGATTTTTTTTTCCATTTTTTATGAATTCTTGCCTAAATTCTACAGGCAATTCAGTGGGGGAAATCCAGATTTTAAAAAACTTTTGCAACTGCATATTATATCAACAATATACAAGCACCTTAATCGCACCAAGGTAGGATTTTCCCGATATTACATATGAAACTTGCATTCAACCGGCAGATCCATGCAGAATAAAAAGGGGCGTTGCAATTGAGTTCAAGAAGAAGAAATTTTGTCAAATTTCTGCAAGAAATGAATAAAACTTTCAAGAAAAAAAGAGGGAATTTACCCTCAACATCATGAATCAGCCTAAATCTCAGTTGATTTTCTTTCTAGCAACTTTCTAGCAACATTTTTACCACTATTCTTCCATTTGTATGGATTATTTTATACGGCAGTACTGCACGTGCTTTTGTTTTACTATTGGTAGTAAAAGGTAAATTCCATTTCCTTATTTGGTCATTGTTATGGTCAGAAAACACGATTGGTTGTATACATTATTTGCTACCAATGAAAATGATTGTAACAACTTCGAAAGAGTTTTGTTGAGCATGTAAATACTTTGTTTACCTATTTGTCGCTAAACTTGGTCGCAGTTCATTGTAACATAGTGTCGGGGATTTGGTCCCCCCCCCTGCTTTTTGACCACTGTAGTATTGTCCGATCTTATCAACACATATTATCTTTTCAGTTGGGTGAAGAAGTGGCAAATTGTGAGATACACAGCTTTCATTTCCAATAGATTTATATGAAGTTTGCTTTCCTGGTTGGTTCCCCATGAAACCCCCATAACCTGTTTTTGAAGCATCTGTGGTTATGGTTACATCTGTATTGCATTGTTGCAAAGATCGGCCTTTCACGGCATGTCGTTACTGAATTTTGCCACCAAGTTAATGAGATTTTAAATGTTGAGTAAATGGAATGAGAGTTTTTATACCCCGCCACACATAGTGACGTGGTATTATGTGATACCCTCAGTCGTGTGTCCGTCCGTCCGTCTGTCCGTCCCTCGAAGGTTTCCGACTGATAGCTTGAACGAAATAACATACTGTCTTCAAACTTGGTATGTAGCATGTTCACCACAATACTCAGCTCGAGTTCGAATATGGGTTCAGAGGTCCAAGGGGTTCTGGAGTTGTGCCCCTTGATACTTTTCGAAATTTTGTGAAACGTGGCGGGGTATCATGTAATCCACCATTACTATTTTTAAATTCTGAGATGCTGGTCTCCAAGAAGTTGTATCGGTCTCATGTACAGTCAGCTCTATACAAGAGGCCATTATGCCCAACAGATGTAGAAAATCTCGTGCCGAATTGTGACTTTTTATCAAATTTTCTATTGCAAGATTTAACGGTTCTGAATTCTCTCTGGAGTTGGAGTTATTATGCCCTTGTCCAAATGAAACAAACCCCCAGGTATGTAATGGTTCGACTTGGAGTTAATTGTGATTTCTCTTTGTTTACAATGAATCCTAGTGAGACCAGAAGATTGAGACAGGACTGACGATCCTTCATAAGATTCAACTTTATGTAACCGGGAAATATTTGGACATTTGGACTTTAATTAAAATTAATCGTTTTCATTTCATATTCTATTCGGACATTTCTTCTCCTACATTTTGATCATTTAATTACATAATTTTTAGTGCTAATTGTGACAAGTAAGTTTATCTATTTGTTCTTTCCTTTATTCTTTCGTTCTCTTTGGACACTAATCTGTTTACATAACAACTGTTTTTAATTATCTATATATATTTGATATATGTTTTTGTTATAATTCAGTTTTGATCTTGGGCCTGAAAGTGTCCAGATACCGCAAAATAAAAGTATATAATTTGGATTACCGTATTTATTATATATATATATATATATATATATATATATATATACTATTAGTAATTTGTTTTGCGAGTATGGAATTCTCAGCTTGTATTGCATCAAGTGCGAAGCGCTAGATGTAATACGAGCTGAGAAATCCATCCGAGCAAAACAAATTACTAATAGTATTTTTAACGCTAATTTTGTTATTAATATATACCAGATATATGTTTCTTTTTCTATTGAAATATTTTTTTAGGTTAAATATGTAATTTTTAGTTACATGTAACGCTTTTTTGATAGGATTATTTTTTCACGAAACGTCACGCGACGTCATATTAATACGCTGTTGCTAACGTTTCATAGAGATTGACGATAATATGTTCATATCAGCGCAGTGCAGTGATAATAGAATTATCGTCGCTCCGGAACAATTGAAAATCAAGCAAATTAGCCGGTTATATATACCCAGTTATATATTGGTGGAGAACCCGGGCCGAATCTTCAGTACCTAGCTCTACCATAACTAGTTTCCCCAAAACTAGAAATGAACTCGTGGACAAATACCATGATGAATGGATGTTGGATTTACCAGCCGCATAGAAATGAAGTACCGTTTTCTGGAATCACAATATGGAATACCTGTGCAAGTGTTGTGGAAAAACCGTAAGCATGTTTAAACGACACATATGTAATGCTGTAAATTCATTTTGCTACAAATGTGGACTTTATGGACATTTTTCCCGCGTGTGTAATTTTCACGAAAAATCTGCTAGTAATTTAAAGGTAAAAAGGAAATCGAAATCAAAAATTCAACGGCTATTAGCCAATCGTCCAGGTAAACTTCAAGCCTTATATTTTGAGCCCTTAAAAATGCTGCCACTACTGAAACTACTTTTGTAAATACTCTGGGTGCTGAGGTTTGGCCAAAGCAAAGCACTTTCCATTGATAACAACTCCCATGTATGCAAAATCTCAGAAACTGGCGATGTTTTGGGTAAATAAGCATCTGACAAATCTGCTGAAATTGTCCAATCTTTTGGTTTCAAAAGGTTCAAGACTTTGCTTAATGTGTCCATTTTGAAATGTGCTTTCTTTACAAATTTGTTTAGAGGTTTTAAATTCAAAACAGGTCTTAATTTCCCGTTTTTCTTGGGAACCAGGAAAAAGGTGCTGTAGAAACCTTTGTTTGTCTCTTGAAATGGTACTGGTTCTATAGCATCTTTTTCCATTAAGGAATCTATTTCTTGTCACAACACTTGAAGATGTTTTGGAGAAACTGAAGTTTTTTTTATACCCATCCAAAGAGGTTTTTCTAGAAATTCCAGTTTGTATCCCTCCTTGATTACTGATATGACCCATTGATCGTCTGTTATTTTTTCCAAGTTTTTTAGAAAAAAAATTCAGACGACCTCCCACGGGGATGTCTAAATTCTGTTGATAAACAATTACCTTCAATTGTCAGTCAACTGTTCTGTTTCTTCGGAAATCGAAAAGAACCCCAGGAGGCCTGGTTTGAACCTTTACCACCAGCTTTGTCTTTTCTGTCAGTGACATTACTGTTGTCTTTTTTCAGTCTTGGCCTTTCTGAGTATTTCGAAAGCTAGAAGAAGACTTAGGAAAATTTTGTTTATAATTGTCCTTAAAGCCATCAGAATTACCAGAGCTACTAAGATTGCTTGGTTGATTAATGATCCTTTGAGATTTATTAGACCAACCTTCTCGACTATCATAATCTAGTTTTCTCTTATATTTATTAACACTGAACTCTGGTAAAAGATCATCCAGTTGTTCCTTTTGTTTCTTGCGTTTTTCTAAGGTTTCCTCTAAACCTTTCCCAAAAACACCTTCCTCTGACAAAAGCAAAAATAAGACTTTTGCCTGTATGTCCTTTAAATTGTTTAAACCACTATCAGACGTAGCTGCTCTTCGCCTAATTAAGTGATGAAATGCGCCTGTCCTACCAACCTGGTCGTCGACATAGCAAATATATCCTATACAGATTGACGGATATTTTCACCTACATGTTCACTATCTAGATTGCTCAACAATGTACCTAGTGCCTGTTGTATATATAATACAGATATAATTCCCATGCGTGAAGCTATCTGTCCCTGATAAGCCAATTTTTCAATCTGCTAAGAGTGTTTTTTAACTGCTTTAACACCATGTGTTTTTCTTTACATAGGTTCTAATAAATCATCTAAACCCGGTACTTGTAATAAAGGTTTTGATTTTTCATGTAAGGGAAAACATTGTCTATATTCATCTTTGTAACCGTAAGCTTTTCTGGACGTTTCATTCTCCAAAAGTTAGACAAGATATCTGATTGTGCCTCATCAATGACCAGACCTAACTGTGAATCTGGCTTCTCTGAAAGATCATCACCAAAAGCTGTGACAAAATAATGTTATTGTAAGATTTCTTGCATGCATCTGTGACATTGAATTCATTATTATCACATGTAGTATTTACATATCGAGAAAATCTATTAGACCTTGCAGAGCTGTTTTTCAGATATTTCTCTAACAGGACTATTATGGCAAGAATCTGAATCATCATCAGACAAAATGCCCAATTGGTCTTGGATATCTCATCATCCTGTCTTCTATTATTCATAACTGTAGGAGACCCCAAGTCCTCTAAATTCGGTTCTAAAGGAATCAAAGGTCTACGAACCTCAGATGGGTTGTTATCCTTTTGCACATCAGGTCTCTGCATGGCCGAACCACCAGTATCCTGAATGTTATTAGAGTTTCTAGATTGTTGAAACATTTGATACAAAGTGTCAAATTTGTGATCAGTATTTTGTTCCAAACCTTGGAGATTCTGCTGCAAACCTAAAATTGTTCTCCAATTCATCCTGTCTACTTGTCCTTGAGACATGTTTCTTTTTGGAAGGTTTTTCTTTCGCGGTTCTCGACATTGTAGAGCCCGCCAAATTTTCTGCAGGTATGCGAGGTTCTGACAAATTTTCCTCTTCTGAAGAATGATTAACCTGCGAATCGTCCATTTGTACCGACAAATAGATTGCCGAATATTCAAACGTAAGAAAATAAACCGAATTTTAAAGCATAAATTCAAATAAATCCACAAAAATGTGGAGCGATGTAAACCACTGCTTTTAATTTTCCGCCGGGGGATAAATTGGGGATGCGTGCGCAGATTATCCAGATCGTTGGGTTGTTTTAAGATCATCTGTGCGCTTGCGAGTTACGTGAATTTTAACGGGAGATAAATCCTATCGTGTCTTACATAATTGGTAGGTATAACAATAATGAAATAAAATTGTATAATTGAGATTCTTCATTTATTTGTGGCAGCAACATCATTATCATGAAGATTAAACAATACAAAGAAGTCTACATAGTAAACATCCACAGCAAGTAAATCTATCATAATAGCACCAATTAAATATATTTACACAATCTACATAGAAACATTCACAGCCAGCAGATATACCATAAAAGCACTTGTAAGCAACATATTTGCACATAATGTGTATATATATTTTGTTGGTAACTACTTGAACATTTTTTACCAAATTTGATAAAAGTTCTTTGGTGGTCCCCTCAAAATTTTGACTTCTCGTCCCTGATGGCTGTCGGCAGTGAATTTAGTTTAACATATGACCCTATTGGAAATGCATTCAAAGATCTTCTCCTCTGGAACAACTTGAACACTCTTAGCCAAACTTGATCAAAATATTAATTTGGTGGACCCCTTTGTGATTTTTATGTTCCTACCTCATCAAGATGGTAGTCAATGTTTGAATTTCTTCTCAGGAATTTTTTTTTCATGGGATGGACAGATGTGAAAAATGTATACCAGGAAACATCTACAATGGCTAAAAATCATAATTACATGCCACAATCTGCCAGGGAATTACACAGGAAAAAAAAACGAATAAGACAAAAGTCAAAGACAAACGTTAACAACGATAGGAACTCTGGACAGCCGTACTTGGTACCGGCACTAGCAAAAGCCAGCAGTAGGGTTAAACCGGTTTATGGGTACCCAAACCTGATGTACAGTATGAACAATAATGGATGGTTTTCTGGTGACAATGAATAAAACCAGTGACCAACTGAGATATACGGGCTCAATGAGCGTCTAGATGTCTTCATGGTAACCGTCAGCTCGAGCTTAAGGTGGCTCATTCAACACATTTTTGAATTTGTGTCAGATTTCGGAACTTCTCTGGTTTTCTCCATTTCAATGGCTTAAAGAATTTTGCACACGGAACCCCACTTTTTATTTCATAAATGTTTTCTATAGGTCAAATTAAGACACCTGACAAGTTTGCATAACATTCTTAATATAATTTCATAGCTTTTTTGTCAAAAAATAGTCCTAATGTTTAATTAAGGGAAAATCCAGAGAAACCATTCCCCGCCATTTTTTTTTTTTTTTTTTTTTTTTTTTTTTTTTTTTTTTTTTTTAATGTCCTGTATCTCCGTAAAAAGCACACGGGCTTATTTATTTCCTGTTTCCATTTCATTAAAGCTACAATGCTTAATCAGTTAGAATAGGTTTCAAGAAATTCTTGATATAAACAACATCAGGAGTGAGCCTCCTTAAGAATCTCGTCTTCATTTGACTTTCCTTATCTCTATCTGTCGGTTCGGCAGACTGGACAATGTTGTTTACCTTCCTATCTTTATGCTTGTCACCGCAAAAATGAAGGCGATGAAGGCGAGCAATCTTTTTATACCAAACTTCAATTATAAAGCCACTAATTTATTCTCCCATATACTTCCATGTTAAATTAGACATGCTTCAAACTTTGTGGAAAAAAATACTTAAAGTTCAAATGAAGTGACACGAAATTTCTACTTAAAGAGGTATTTCAAGTTCAACAAACTTATTTCTTTTGGCGTAAGGTGTTGAAACCTGGTTGTTGAAGCTCCTCTCAAATATCTACTCCCTCATAAAAATTATGAGGTGTCATGCTATATTTTTATGCCCCGCCTTAGGAAGGGGAATATAGATTTACCCTTGTCCGTCCTTACGTCCGTGCGTACGTCCCGCTTTTAATTTTTGCATTTAGGTCCATAGTTTAGTAACCTGAAGTGATATCTTTATGATATTGAATCATAAGATTCACCTCTATGAGTACTACCAATTGCACCAATAATTAGGTGGCCATGCCCCACATTTCATGGTTGAGTGGCTTCGGTTAAATTTTGTGTTAAGGTCCATTTCTCATCAACTGTACATGAAACCATTATTACATTGCATCATAACATTCACCTCAATGAATAGTACCCAAAGCACTAACAATTAGGTGTCCATGACCTACATTTCACACTTGAGTGACTTCGGTTAAATTTTGCTTTTAAGTCCATTTCTCATCAACTATACATGATACCATTATGATATTGCATCATAGCATTCACCTAAATGAAAACTTCCCAAAGCACTAACAATGGGTGTCCATGACCTTCATTTCACACTTCAGTGACTTTGGTTGAATTTTGCGTTTATGTCCATTTTTCATCAACTATACATGATACCATTATAATATTGCATCATATCATTCATCTTAATGAGTACTACTCAAAGCACTAATAATTAGGTATCCATGACCTACATTTCACACTTGAATGACTGTGGGGAAATCTTGCGTTTAGGTACATTTCTCAGCAACTATACAGGTTAACTTTATAATATTGCCTCATAATATTCACCTTTATGAGTACTACCCGAAGCATCAACAATTATGTGTCCATGACCTACATTTCATGGTTGAGTGACTTTGGTTAAATTTTGCATTAAGATCCATTTTTCATCAACTATACTTGATATCTTTATGATATGGCATTAAAATATTCATCTTAATGAGTACCACATAAATCACCAACAATTAGGTGTCCATGACCTACAATTTACACTTGACGGACTTCGGTTAAGTTTTGTGTTTAGGTCCATTGCTCTGGTATTTGCTCAGCAATTATACATGATATCTTCATAATATTGCCTCATAGCATTCACGTTCGACCTTATGAGTATTCTACTAAGCCCAACAATTTAGGTGTCCATGTAAATTTCATTTTATGACCTACATTGCATGCTTCAATGACTATCATTTATCCCGTTTTATCAACTATGCATAATATCCTTATAATGCTTCATTATTATAACCCCCTTTATAAGCACTTTACAGTTCTCCATTTATAAGGTTCCATGAGGGACTTGGGCTGAATTGGTCTAAAGTTCATTTATCTACTAATAATGCCTATTGCGGGGCATCCTTGTCTTATAGACACATTCTCTAGTTCGTGGGGAGACCACGTCTAGCGTATGCAAACACACGTGTCTCAATCCGTTTAGCTGAGACAATTTACATGGTTCTTCATCCATTGTTGGAATAACGAATATTTTTTGGGGTGTTTACACGTCCAAATATCCTTTGCGACCTGTCAAGATGTTTATTTTCGGACTAGGAAAAGATGATGGATTTATATTAGTTGATAAAATACACCCTCAATATCCTCAATCATCTGTTGCTATGTTGTTTGTGAATTGTCAGTCCGAAAAGTGAATGGTTGTGTTAAATTAATGAAGCCAGGAAGAACAATGGTAAAGGATATTCTTATTCTACTCTTTCAAACTCTAACCTGCTGGTAACCACTTTTCATGTCCAACCAAGTGAAGTATAAGTTGTCATAATTCAACAAGAGCCCTTTAGGTTGTTTACTCCATTTAGCATTTAACTCTGATAATTCAATTTCTTACTCTGTTACCTAAACATGATAATTTTGCATGGGATGTGATCTTTTTAGTCATCTTTCCACTTTTAGTTTGTTATGTACAATAACTTTTCAAATTTGCAGTCTGTTAGGTGTGATATGCATCTTTTCAAATATATTCTTTTTGTGGTCTTCATCGCCGCAAAAGGGTAAGCTCCTGATGATATAATTATCACTCTGGTTTTCATTCAGATTCACTATAATGCTAAATTAGATGCTTTCAAAAAGTTATTGCCCTCTATCCAATTCATTAACCATAAACATGGTAGGTTTTGACATGAATTCTTTTGTAAGATTTTTCAAAATTAGGAAACTCTGGAGAAGGCTATAAATAAACAAAATAGCCGTTTGTATGAGTCCTGTTCTGTCCAATGATAAAATAGGTTCCAAAATGGGAATCTTTGATTTGTGACTGGCATCAAAATAACTGACGTTGCACCTGACAATGCTATTATCAAGTTTGTTTTGTAGTTGACCCGTCAATGAAAATAAGCTTATGTGAAATAAATGTTTAACAAAATTATGTGTCGATGGTCATCTTCGGAGCTAAAAAAAAATCACAGACTTTGTATATAATCACCATGTGATCGTTTCTTGAAGTACATCGGCAAACGAATACCGAAGCAAGAACGAGGAAAGGGGAAATTCTAAAATCATAAATCCAAAATCACGGCAATTCACAGCAACACGAATTGAGACAGTATGACAAAGACAAAACAAATAAACAAAAAAGAACAAGAACTTCACAAAACTAAAGCACTAGCAGTGTGAACCCCTATAACCCCTATGAAGATGAAACATTCGATATTTTTCATGTCTTGTGATAAGGATTGGCTTAATTGTTACAACGCTAGGATATGGTCATCCAATGATGATGGCATCTTTCTCAATATACACTTTCCTATTGAATCCAAATCCAATATGATTCATCCTGGTGATCATTGTAGATTTTCAGTTAGAACATTTACACAACCGATAAATTAGCTAGATATTAACAGTGTGTCTGTATATGGCACTCTCTTACGTTTTGATAAATAGATACAACATTTTTTCAAGAAAGATCAGGACTTTGTCCATCCAATAAAACATATTATGGTTTTACACATATGTTATGGTCTCATGTTCATTTACTCCATATCCTTTCTTAAAATATTTAATACTGGAGTTTGTCTTTTAATGCAGTGTGGTGTTGGTAAAACAATTCCCCGTGTTGAGATGCATGCTTTATTTTTCTTAGATATGTTGTACTTGTACATGTAAACACTTCTTTTATTACTATTATCTAAATTTTCTTTTATAGCTATTATCTAAATATATGTAAATTCTAAAACCTATGGTTTTACTCCCTCCATCGTAGTTTTGTCCTTAGCTATATTTGGTATTACTGATTATTTGGATTTCGTTTGGTTTTATCATTTTAACATTTTTTTTTTAAATTGTGGATTGCTAATGTTTTGGGTTTCAGTGCTGCTGACGAGGAATTAATTCCCGAAATGGCTATACAGCTCATCAAAATTTATTGCCGTTGGAGTGAACATGTGTGTTATGGTCTCATGTTCATTTACTCCATATCTTTTCGTAAAATATTATTTACACTCATTTAAAGAAAGTTCCCTTTACTCCAATGTCCTTTGTTGCCAGGTGTAATAACTTCACAGCAAGTGCTTCGGCGACGCTACTTCCATGGCCCTAGTCAACTTAAAAGGATTACATCCGAATTGAATTGCCAGATTTCCTGAGTCCCGATTTTTGTCAATACGCCAATTTTCAGATGATCAGCCACTATGCGTGTCATGTGAGTCTGAAATGGTTTTTGAATACCTCTTTATTCAAATTGTATGCTTTTCTATGAAAAAAAAAGCTTTTGGATTCTGTTTCATCGGTCCTTTTGCAAAATTTTCTTACGAATTTGAGTCTCAGTGTGGGCTTACATATGCTGTATTAAGTGCTTATTTTGGATTTCTTTTCAATCGCATGCGATAAGATTGCTGTCTGTTCCTCTTATGTGATATTTTTCATACCATTTACATGGCTAGTTTTCTAAGGACGTCTCTATGACAATCACTTTGTTTTTTATGTGTGTTGAGGCAGGTCATATGATTGAATATGTAAAAAGGAAATAAGAGGAAACATCTACAATTGCTGGCTTAAATTTACAATTACATGCTACAGTCTGCAAGGGAACTACACAGGAAATACAATGAAGACAAAGACAAACGTGAAAAACGATAGGAAGTCGGGACAGTCGGACTTGATACCGGCAAAAGCCAGCGGTAGGGTTTATGGTACCCAAATCTGCCTTATATCCGTCCCGTTTCCCTATAGTATTGTCAACACACCTATATAGACTACTAACTCCACGACCACAATCTTGAAAGGAGAGAAAAATGACAATACGTAATTTTGAAAGATGAGTCAAAGGGTGCTCGCCGCTAATATACCGGCTAGCTCAAGGAGCCTAGTCTGCAGGTAAAACACTGTTGCACCACGGAAGAAGTATCAAACTCACAACTTCCCAAAGGGCTAGGTCAAGAATCATCGTATATTTCTATAGACAACTACAGTATCACTGAGAGGCCAGTATGTGTGTAAAATTTTCAGGTCACTAGACCTCAAAGCTAATTTAACGGATGCAAGCAGAATATCTTGTCGATATCCCTATTACGTAAAGACTGTAAGTTATGTCCCAGCTTTCTGGATTTTTAATCAGTTCCTGTGTATTTTAACAAGATTTCCGTAAAAACGAGGATTAGAAATGCCCTTAGTAATGAGCTGTTTGTAAGTAACGCCATATTCAGATATCAGATGCTCGTATCTATTATAAAACTTCTTAAATGTATTCAACTACTTATGAAATCTGGAACCCTGTCATAAAAGTCTAGCTTTAATAGTAAGGTTACATTCTTTAAAATCGTCAAGAGTAGAACAAACCGGCATGCGAATCGTACCAGTTGAGAAATATACAATCAGCAGGATAGAGCTAGGGGAAAGTCGCCGTCAATAAAAGGGAAATTAGTAATAGTGACATCAAAATCATCCTTTTTATCATAGTTTTTATTTGATCAGAGTCAACAATTATAGTTAGATCCAGAAAGGGGTAGTATTTTGGAATCGTTGTTAGCTTTATTTAATTTTAGTTCTTCTGTGTAAATGATGTCTGCTTATTCTAAAAACTAGGGATTGTCAATAGTAAGGATATCGCCAATATGCCTGCTGTTATCATTGAACATAGAAATAAGTTTATCACTGTTTTGTATGGTTCCGTTTTGCAGTTATTTCATGAAGTCTCGTTCGTAGCAGAACAGACACAAGATCTGTAATTAGAGGTGCACAATTAGTACCCATGGGAATACCTATGACCTGTTGATAAACGGTGTTGCCAAAACGAACAAAAATGTCCAGCAGAAGATTGAGTGGACAAATAAAGGGATAGTGGAGTAAATGTCCATGGGACAAAATCCATATAAATACGTGGTAAGATTAGGCAAATGGAACAACGCTTTTATTGTTGTTCTTCATTTTGAAGTCAGCATGAGGCCTTCAACAAAGAGCAAACACTCATATCTCCAGGTAATTCAAGACGGCCCCTAGCACGAGTTTGAGCAGAATTCACTCGCTAAATTTTGAACAACGCCATACCCAAGTATAAGTGGACTACCGGTAATCATATTATCACATGTCCAGGAACAACGATTAATGCAGGATCTATTAGAGAAGAATCTTTGCTATCTGTCAGAATAAATGAACTACGGACCAGAAAATGTTAAAGACTATTTGATAAGTAGTCCCGATTTGGATTTAATCAAATTATGTTGAAGGGTTAGATAAAGCGTAAAAAAATATAATTGTCGATGGGTTAGCCTTTATCTAAAACTCCAATAAAATTTTTTCACACTCCAAAAGTAATTTGCGCCGGAGTTTTAATGATAAGTTTTTTTTTTCACAGTATTTAATATGCAAATAAGCGAACTGGTAAAATGGATGGATAAATTATTAGTAGAACACTTACTATATGCCAAGATAAAACGATGTTTTAAGGGATTTTTGTGAAGCTTGGGAACCCAGCACCTGATATGCAAGGTGTTATCTTTAGGCAGAACTTTAAGCATTTCTATATCCTTATAATGTTGTTTCGTTAACGTTTTTTCGTCCCAATTTGGTACGTCTGGAAGTGATTAACTTGTCCAGTTTGTTTTGTCGGACATCGATACCGGTATAGTATTTCTTTCAGTCGATAGAAGCATTATTGGAAGCCTTATCAACAGGTACAAACACAAATTTTTACTAAGATCCTTCAATTTTGACTTAATTCTATTAACAAACAGCTTAGGGGTATCTCAAAATAATTTTCTTTAATGAAATTTATTCTGTTGATGACCTTTATTAATAATTTTATCTGTAAACAAATTTAGAGCATGTTTGTCTGCATTTTGTGTGTTTCACTGCTTGCTTGATTGCTTGTTTTGTATAACCGCTTTTTAAAAGTAAATAAACCGATGATATTTTTATACAAAAGTTTTAACTCACATTGTTCTTCGTGGCCGCAATCGGGCCTCTTCTCATGTTGAACATTATCGATGCAAAAAATAAGCAAGAAATCAGGGGTTCCTATCCATATAGGCCTTTTCAAAAAAATCATTTGGTCCGCCCTTCGGTTTCGGCATTTAAATACAATAAACAGTTCTGGTTATCAACCCAACATGGCAAGTGTTGTTCATCCTGAACACAGTTAGAAAACTGTTCATAGTTAGATTACAATGTCATTGTTTACTGTGGTTTACTGTGACATTACACTAATTTTGTTATAATTAAAATGTATTCAGGGTTTAAGTTGTGTATTGCTAGCCAACCGTAAGAGTGATAACCGGAAGTCGTATTTGTATCTCCTTTTTTGGAGAGTTCAAATCCAGGAAAAATTAACAAAACTTTTTGAAAAGTGCTACAGGGATCAACGTTATCAGTGCTTTATTTTTTGCGACGGTTCTATTTGTTTCTGTCATTATGTTATCTAATAAACAATGAAAGGATGTGGAGTAAATGCACATGAGACAAAATGGTAAAACCAAGCAATGGAACAATGGTTTTGTTGTTGCTCTTCATCTCTCCATGTGTGATTCTTATATTGCAATGTATTCAGGATTCAGGATCTATGTTGACAAATAAAGAATGAAAGGATGTGGAGTAAATGCACATGAGACAAAATGGTAAAACCAAGCAATGGAACAATGCTTTTATTGTTGCTCTTCATCTCTCCATGTGTGATTCTTATATTGCAATGTATTCAGGATTCAGGATCTATGTTTTTTTTGTGTGTGTTTTGGTATTTATTTAGAAATTTATTTCAGAAATGATGTTTCATAATCACTGCCATAATATATATCAACCATGTTTACTAGAAATTAGATGATCAGAAAACTTTGTGTAAATGTTTGAAAAAATATATGTAAAATAATTACTTTCTGGTCCGAGGCAGTTTTTTAGTTTGATTATTGCTTGGGAAAGTAAATAGACCGGCCATAGGGCTCGGGGGGGGGGCACTTCCAATATGTGATGAGATAGGGATGAGCCGCTCAATAGGTACCCTTTTCTTGCTTCGTATTACACTATAAGGGTATTAAATTGTGATAAAAATATGTAATAAAGATAGCAAATTGCAAATGAGGTTATATGAAAAGGTCAACATGCAGCATATTTTAATCATATACCAATTAGCATTTGACATATCTACATTGATAAGGTATCAAAACATATCGTTTCACTACTTTGTGATTGAAAATAGAGAATTTTCTGTTTTCATCCCAATATATTACAAGTTAATATATTGACTGAATAATATGATTAGGTATACTTTTCTCTCAACTTTTCTGCGAAAAATATGTGATAAGCTATATATTTTTGAGATTCTTAACATATGATAAGGGGTCCTGATGTGCCAGTAGCCCACCCCTATCAAAAAAAATATACGGAGTGATCCCCCCCCCCCCCCCCCCNCCCCCATGGCTGAAGTTTTTTTTTTTAAGACTGAAAATCCGAAGATTTTTCGCGGCGTGGACCATTTGGTCACTGTCTTTGTCTAAAATAAAAAAATGTCCATCATGGCCTGCTTCAATTAGCTGGTATGCTTGGTAGTTAGATATACAATCAAAACAGGAAGTGAGGAAATTGCATCACGGGAAATCCTAATGTTTGTTGAAAATATATTTTGATGGTAAAATATATGCCATTAAGTGACTAATTACATTTGATTGCTCTATGTTTGGATTATGAACTGTTGTCCTATTCAAGAAACTAATTGTTTCGAACCAGAGTTACAGAGAGTTTGCAAAAAATACCTCAAAAACAACAGTCCTCCTAAACATCGACATAAATTTTGTGACGTTTCAAATTTTCAATTGCACTGATAATGTTTATAGGAACACACATGCATTGTCTTCAAATGTTGAAGCTGTCTGATCAATGATCAAATTAACAAGCATAATGAATATGATTTATATGATACTTTAATCAGAGACTCTCCTTTGCCCCACCCATATGCCGAACACAGCTGGACATAAATTGAATAGCTTTATTTAAAGTCGGTGCATACATAAATACAAACATACAGTACAGCCAGAGACTTACCGTGATAAATCACTGTGATAGATGTATCACTCTGCTTAGTGAAATAAGTATATTTTATTTCCTGTTTGATTTATCAACATGCTTTCTTTTGCATTTAAGAGTCATGCATTCTACCACTTGATATGCAAAAGAAATTATGTGGATAGATCAAACAGGAAAATAAGGTTTAATCATTAAAAAATTTAGAGTGATATGTCTATCACAGTGATTTATCATGGTTAGTCTCTGGCTGTACTGTAAGCTCGGAAGAACATTTAAAACTGACATATAAAACACAAACACAAAATAATAATACACAAATTGACATTTATATCATGCATGCAACGTATAAAAGCATATCAAAATAGCACATACATGTAAATGTACATGTTATTATAATGCAAAATAAATAAAATGATTAGCGAGCAAAAGTAAATGAAATTAAAATAATAAAATAAAGACTCATGCCAGAACTTAAATAAAAATTCATGCCAAAACTAAAAAAGCAGGACATTTCAAACATTGTACCTATCTCTCGTAGGTGCGTCTAGGAATTGTAAATCAGATTTATGTGGAAGAAGAGTGGGGAATACTAAATCCCCCACTCTTCTTCGACATTGTAAATGTAAGCATACATGTACTTTCATTCCACCATGTAGAATGTCCAGACATGTAAATCTGCCTAAATTGTACGTGTATTTCGTCCTAAAGGTTGCTGTTCTGTGATAAGTTCATACATGTACATGTACTCACTATTGTAGTTGAGTGTTGTCGAAATTCAACTTTAATCCAAGCAGAATGCATAAACTGCAAGGATGGGACCACTGTGAAAAGACTATATTTATACATGTGCATGTAGTTATTTGAAGCATGCATTGCTGAACACTTGTATTCCAAACACTTTTCTAAAACCTCCATGTATACTTTCTTACTTTAAGATGTGCATGTAAATAAACCCACTTTATAATTAAAGTTTAACTTATCAACCGTCGTGAATATCAATGTTCTGGCGAAAATAACATAAGAAGTTGGAAACCTACAATATCATTGATTATAGAATTAGAGGACATATTTTTCCTCAAGATTCCATAAAAATATTGAATTAGACTGACCTTGTATAGAATCTCCTTCTTTCCATTTGTCGCTTACAGATGCTTTTGTTTGTGCCATCTTGTTTTACAGAAGAATTTTGGAGAAATGTATCCCTAAGACCTTGCAACATTTTACTTTCATTTGCAGTCTGCTCTGTTAAGCACTAGTCCGATACCCAAGACTAGTAAATTAGAATTCGGACTAGTAAATTTTTTTCAACCACTAGTCCAATTGGACTAGCAAAAATTTTTAGTTGCAGAAATTTTATATTGCATTTTCAAGACAACATACTAAATCTACATTGCCTTTGTCACGGTAAAATTTTTCTTTTTTTTTCGGACTAGTAAATCTGTTACCTCAGCTAGCCCGAAGGACTAGTTATGATAAAAGTTTTTGGTGCAGACTGCATTTTAGTAAAAAATGATATGCATTTGTACAAGTACTGTAGGGATAATGGGGCACACAGCAATACATATAAAATTTTGTACCAGAGTGCCCTTTGGTGTTCAGAAAACTGTGTGCACTTCTGTTTTCTAATTTTAGTTGAAACATTGAAAATGCCATACTCAACTGCAAGTTTTTTTTTCAGTCCAGGCAGTTACTATGAACTATAATGTTACACAATTTTGTATGAATGCATTTTTACAAATGTTTTCTATTACAAAAAACTGTAATACAACAAAAACAGTCATTCCTTACTGAAATATTAAAGTCTTCCCAACCATTTTATTATGGGAACACTATGCTTTTATACTGTTTATATACCGTAAGTTTTATATTGTAAAAATCAATAATACAAGTTTTATGTAATCTTTAAAGTATTTTACAGAAAACTCTAATTAAAAAAAAGCTAAAAAACAAGGCCTCATACGTGGAGTATAATAGATTTTTTGTACTAAGGAAAGAATTTATATTTTTTTGCACAATTTGGAAAATTATTGTTGACCTACCAAAAAATCTTTTCCCCAGAGAAATTATGGGTAAATAATTCCAATCGCTATTGCAACATCCAATTTCATTGGTCAACGTCACGAACAACAACGAAGTTATTTTCTCGATAAACGCTTCTTGCCCACTAATACATAATGTACGCTCCGAGGAAAATAGTGCAATTCATGGTGACGTCAAATTCAGTGAAAACATTATTTAATTTCAAAGGATTGGAATTATAAGAAATAAAAGTAATTTTGGAGGAGTTTATGGACGTGTAAACGCGGCCTTTCACTCACAAACTTTACATAAAGTCCTTCAGACTTTATTTAGTTTGTGAGTGAGTCGGCCGCATTTACACATCGATAAACTCCTCCAAAATGACTTTTATTCCTATATTAATTAAATTATTTAGTGACTGTTAGACTTTTATCTGACGATCTGTTTAACAAGACTAAGTAATAATCAATGTTTGACCTGCAGAAATTGATTCTGAAGCTTCTGAAATTAAAATTTAATCTTTTATTACATATATATAACTGCAGCTTGTTTCTAATACCATGTATTACTAAATTCAGTAATATATCAATGTATCAATATGTTAAAAAAATTAGTTATTCAGCAAAGACATCTAATATCAAAGTTTTCTGCTGTATAAAATTATATAAATTTAATTTTTATTTTTCAGAGGGATGTTTGATTAATTATGTCCAACGTGATACCAATAGTGTCATCATCCCCACCCCCTTTAGAAGATTCGGGTGGTTTTGATGATTGGGGTGATGATGATGATGATTTTGGAGGTTTTATGGGAGCAGATGTTACACAAAATGCCTGGAATGATTCACAGTCGAATAAAATATCAGATGAAGTGAATGCTAATTTTTCCAAACAGATACCTCAAAACACAGAAAGGATAGAAAACTGTAGTCCTCTGACACTTAACTTAGACACATCCTTACATAATTCTAACATATCATTAGGAGAAAACTTAGATAATAAGCCAGCAAGAGAATTTTCTGATAATAAAAATTTGACAGAAAGTGGGAATTCAACTGGAGATTCAGGACTTTTTGATGCTTCACCTATTCCTATTTCTGAGGACACTAAAAGTGATAATTCAGATAGTTCCCCTGATTATGATGCATTCCATGAGACACCAGACAACATTCCAACCGAATTCACTAAACACACAGACACAAATTCAGGTCATGAAAACCAAAATTTCTTCAATAATGAAGAACTTAAAGATAATGAAAATGACAAAACATGTAAATGTGATATTGAAAATGAAAATACAAAAAACTGTAACTTCAATTCCAGTCCAGATTCTAATGAAGTGATAGCAGATTGCCAAAATATTGACTCGGATAGAGTTATAGTGACAGATGACGACAATTTGTCAAATTCCTGTAGTTCATTGACCAATGACAATTCAGTTTCAAGTAATGAAACAAATTCTAGTCCAGAAAGAAAATTTGCAAATGAAACTTCAGCTAGTCATAAAATAGAAATTAAAAATGAAAGCTTAGTAGAAAGTAGTAATGATGCACCATACACAGACACAAAAGTAGAACATTCGTCAGTAGATTTTTGTCCTGAAAAAGAGGAGTCCTCTCATTCTGTTATCACTAGTTTTGAAGTGAATGAATCTGAAATAGATAGAGAGAGTAGTGACTTGTATTTATCAACAAATTGTCCACAGAACAAAGTTGAAGAAGAAAAGGCATGTTTGTCTGAGGAGAACATATCATTCAAAGGTGATGACTGTGATAACAAAAATTTCTCTGATAATGAGGAGTTTGCAGACTTTCAGGAGAGTCAAAAGAAGGAGACAGACATAACACAAGACTCAGGGTCACAAAAACAAAATATAAATCTGAAAGATGAGGACGAAGTAGAAGATTTGAAATTTGTTTCATGTATATCAAATGAGGAGGCTGTTAAAGATCAGACAGAAAATATTAGAGAGGATGCTAAATTTGGCTCGCAGCCATCATTTGATGATGAGTTTGGAGATCATAGTTCAGATAATGTGAATGAATTTGCAGACTTCAGTTCTGCAAAAAATAATGAGAATGATGATGAAATCACAAATTTTGATAAGACTAAACCTATAGATGAGGAGAACGAGTTCACAGATTTTAACGCAGCTAAAGAAAAAATGAAAGATAAGGACAATGAGGACGAATTTGCAGATTTTAGTTCTGCGAAAACTACAGGTAATGAGGATGGATTTGCAGATTTTAGATCTGCAAAAACTACAGGTAATGAGGATGGATTTGCAGATTTTGATTCTGCGAAAACTACCAGTAATGAGGATGGATTTGCAGATTTTGATTCTTCAATTCCAACTGAAACGAATGTTGCATGTACAGATCTTGAATTAAAAAGTAGCACGGAGAATGGGGATGAATTTGCAGATTTTAGTACAGGTAAAACTGGGGGTAATGAGAATGAATTCACAGATTTTATAACTGATAACGGGGATGAATTTACCAATTTTGGTTCAACTACAAATAATGATGATGAAGATGGGTTTGCAGATTTCA
This sequence comes from Modiolus philippinarum, assembly GCA_002080025.1. Lineage (NCBI taxonomy): Eukaryota > Metazoa > Mollusca > Bivalvia > Mytilida > Modiolidae > Modiolus > Modiolus philippinarum. The sequence continues at coordinate 125,525 of MJUU01062640.1, forward strand.
GGACGACAAAAGCAACAGTGAATACAGGGGAATTTGCAGATTCTAGTTCTACAACAATAAATGAAAATAATGATGGATTTGCCAATTTCAGTTCTGCACAACAGAAGGAAGAACAAAAAAGTTTTTCCGGTGAAAATGTTGAAAACTATGGAGAGTTTGCAAATTTCTCTTCTGAACAGGATAACCAGGAAGATTTTGCAACTTTTTCATTATCGAAATCAGGTGGGAATGAAAGTGAATTTGGAAACTTTGCAGGAACTAATATTGATAGTGATGATGACTTTGCAGACTTCAGTTCCGCACAAAACAGCAATCAAGACTCAGACTTTAACTCTGCAAAATCACAACCTAGTGTAGGAAGTGTTCCCTCAGCCAGTAATCAGACAGACAGTTGGTCTACATTCCATCACACGAATACCACTATTCCCTCCAGTACATCAACTCATCAATCTGGGTCTAAGGTATGGTATGCATGTAACTTAAATAAAATTATTGCCTAATATATACTGATATAATCATGATAATGTTGAAGGTGCAATGTAAAACATGGAAAATAACTTCTAAAAATGTACAAGTACATGAATATTGTAGGCATCTGTGTACATGTGTATGAATGTATCAGTCATTCAAATGATGGAAAAATGATGCTTCAGTGCATGTATTAATTAACATTGATTAATAGATACAATCTCAAACAAATTCACAAAAATACACAATTATTACTATGATTAAGGGTAGAAAATAGTCTGACAGAACATTTATATAAAAATAGCAATGCATGACTTGATGTGGAAAAAATGTATTACAGTAACCATAATTCCCAGAATTAAACAAATACATTGTATACATAAAACTCTTGACTTTAATCATGTCATAGATAAAATTTTTGCTTCCAATATTAATGATATTAATTATGAATATAGATATATATTATTGATGTCCATTGTCATTGAACAAGGATTTGTGCAAAATTTATAGTATACTGTGAAAGTACATCAATTTTCGTGGTTTTCATAAATATCACTATTCGTTGGTACTTAAATTCGTGGTTTCAAATTCCATACATTAAAACCTTATGTAAAAATGCATTTCGTTGGGAACTTAATTTCGTGGTTTAAGCGAATCACGAAATCAACGAAAATTGGAACCCCACGAACAATAGTACTTTCACAGTAATTTAGTTATATATGAAATGATTCTGAAGGTAAGTTTATATATGTTTAAATGTTTATAGGAAAAAGAAGGGAAACGGGGAACTCAAAGCCACCATAAGATCTTCAATGAACGGAGAGGAAACCCTACACCCAACTGCAGGTCGGAGTTGGCCCCTAAATAAAGAGTAATCAAGTTCAGCGAAATAAACATCATCCTAGACTCACATAGACATAAAGTGAATTAACTAGAAAACAGACAAGACACACAAAGGCTTAATAAATTTCTTGACTTTGGACAGGCGCAAACCTGCTGTGTCAGGGTTAAACTAGTTTTATTGGGCCCAAACCCTACAGCCAATGTGATAAATCAAAAAACAAT
>MJUU01062640.1:134749-148463 GCA_002080025.1 Modiolus philippinarum
GGAGTAAAAATGATCAGCATGATGAGATCTACCTACTGTGCAATTTTGAAGAAAATCTGAAAACCCATGTCGGAGTTGTAGCCCTTTTTCCGTTAAATTTTCAAAATTTTTGCATTTTTTATTTTTTATTTCAAAAACTGTAACAGATAGAGGTCAAGTGTAAATTGCAAAAATGTTCAGCATATCAAGATCTACCCACCCTGAAATTTTGAAGAAAATCCATAAACCGTTGTAGGAGTTATTTCCCTTTTTTCACCGAATTTTTAAAATTTTTGTATTTTTCATCTTTTATTTCCAAAACTATAGAAGAATCAGGTTAAGTGTAAATTGATGAAATGTTTGCCATGCTGTGGCGACTTCAAAACTGATGTTGAAAATTGTTCCTCGACCGCCATTTTCAAAATGGCTGCCAAAAAATGCGGGAAAATTCAACATTGTCCGATTTCAATGAAATTTGGTTTCCAAATAGATATTGATGTTGCGACTTCAAAACCGGTGTTGAAAATTGTTCGGAAACTGCCATTTTCAAAATGGCCGCCAAAAAAGGCGGAAAATTCAACATTGTCTGATTTCAACGAAATTTTGTTTCCAAATAGATATTGATGTTGCGACTTCAAAACCGGTGTTGAAAATTGTTAGTTGACGACCATTTTCAAAATGGCCGCCAAAAAAGGCGGGAAAATTCAACATTGTCCGATTTCAATCAAATTTGGTTTCCAAAAGGAGATTGATGTTGCGACTTTTAAAACCAGTGTTGAAAATTGTTCGTTGACCGCCATTTTCAAAATGGCCGCCAAAAAAGGTGGAAAAATTCAACATTGTCCAATTTCAACGAAATTTGGTGTCCAAATAGATATTGATGTTGCGACTTCAAAACCCGTGTTGAAAATTGTTCGTTGACTGCCATTTTCAAAATGACGTCTCAGCTTCAAAACTTGTTTGAAAGTGGTCCTTAGCAAGAACTTTTTTTGTCAAAACAGCCCAACAAAGAAATATAGTAAAACATGATCAGACTTTAAAAACAGTTCAAAATATTGGAGGTGTTTGAGCTACTAAAGTTTGAGAAACTAAAGATCAACTGTATAACTTGCAATGTTACCTTGATTGTGTCAACTGAAAGCCAGGTGAGCGATACAGGCTCCTGGGAGCCTCTGGTTACAATAGTACTTAGTTGGTGCCAGCAGGGAACATAGTTTAACATCTGACCCTATCAGAAAGCATTTAAAGATTTTCTCCTCTGAAGCTGCCAAGCCAATTGGTCACAATAGTCTTTGGGTGGTCCCCTTTAAAACAAAATGTGTCTGCCAAGTTGGCAACCATCCAAAATAGCTGCTAGTGAGGAACTTAGTTTAATTTTGGATCATGTAACATCAATGTCTATAAACAAACATGAAATTGAGACCCTTAAACATGGGATTATTTTGAAACCTTATATCAGCCATTGCCCAGGTGAGCCATACAGTCTTTTGAGGGCCTCTTGTTTTAAAAATGAATTATGTATTTATTTATTTATGCATTCAGTTCTATGAAGATGATATATACTTATCTAATATGAAATAAAATTGAAATCTGATCAAATTATGAAAATAATTCTGTTTGAAAATAACAGAAAATGTTGACCTTTCAAAATGAGTTTATCTGTAAAATACTTTGGACTTACGATATTAAAGAATTTATATAAAATTAATGTTTTGTTATGTTTTATTTCCATGAAGGTTGATTTTCTTTTTATTTCCAACAAAATATATCTGAAGTATTTCATGGAAATTCTCTTTTGATCATAATCAGACTTCAAATTTATTTCTCCCACAAATTATTGGAAAAATGGATAGAAAAAGAATATCATCTTCATGGATTCAATTGAGATTTACTATTTGTGTGATGATAAGGCTGGATACTTTTCTGATTTAAAATATTTATACCCCCGCAAACAAAGTTAGGGGGTATAGGAATCACCCTGTCTGTCTCTCTGTCTGTCCGTCCGTCTGTCTTTTCACACTTCTTGTAAGGGCAACTCTTCTAAATTTTTGGTGAAACTTTACACAAAGGAAGGACACTATATGGAGATGTTCATGAAGGAATAAAATTATTGTTCAAAATCAGGAAGGGGAGATAATTTTACTTTGACTTTTCTTTGATTCCCTATGTATTGGTTACCTCTTAAGCGCAACTCCTCCTTAACAACTGGAAGGATTTTGATGAAACTTTACACAAAGGAAATACACTATATTGAGATGTGCATGAAGGAATATAATTATTGTCCAAAACCAGGAAGGGGAGATAATTTGACGTTGACTTTATGTTGATACTCTATTTATGGGTTACCTCGTAAGCGCAACTCCTCTTAAATCACTCAAAGGATTTTGATGAAACTTTACACAAAGGAAGGAAATTATATGGAGATGTGCATGAAGGAATACAATTATTGGCCGAAACCAGGAAGGGGAGGTAATTTGACATTAGACTTTTGTTTATTCCTTCTTCAATGATTTTTTGGACTTTTGACAATTTTTCAAAAAAATAATTCAAGGCCTAGATATTGTGAAATCAAGCTTGGGGAGAGAAACACTCTTCATTGTATTCCTCTTGAAAAATTATGTTGTAATGAGATTTCTCAAATGCTTATCATTTGTGTGTAAAATGTCAAAGAGGCAAAAAAAAAATAATAATAATAATAACAGGTGAATTTCATTTTTGTCTGATTTTGAACGAGTATTTTCATTGGCACCCTTATGAAAAGTTCTTTCTTGAAGATTATATCATTTCGTCCATACTTGTATATTGTCCATACTTGTATTGTGTCCACACCTGTATTGTGTCCACACACACTTAAATTTTAACTTACCACATCGATTCATTGTTCAATTAGCGGGGGTATATTTGGCTGCCATTCAGTGACAGCTCTTGTTTATACAGACAGATGAATGTCCAACTATAGGACATAAGTAATGATTCTGAATTTACAATATTGTTACATAGCTCATCTAATGCAAAACCAACACAAAATAAGCAGGTTATTACTTCTTAGAAATCAAATACATTTGTAATAAGAAAAAAACTTCGGTCAGACAGTTGTTTAGCAGAGAATATAAGTAGCTACACGTAGAACTGAGTACAGCAAAATATTAACTTTTATTTTAGTGTCATGACAGTATCAGGTAGAAAATTAAATTAACCATGAAATACAAAGAACCTCTTGAAAACTGTTACATTTGGTGAATTGATTTGTGGTATGAATAATTGTTAGATTGTTCTCTGCCAAGATTTTTGTTTTGGTACCAGTCAGAAATTTAGGATTGCCAACAAAGAAATTTATTATACCCCCACAAACAAAGTTTGGGGGTATGTAGGAATCACCCTGTCTGTCCGTCTGTCCTTCCATGTACCTTGTCAGCACATATTCTCCTAAACCGCTGCTTGGATTTTGATGAAATGTTGCACAGTTGTAGTACACCATCTGAAGATGTGCATGAAGTAATATGGTTGCTGTCCAAAATTTTTTAAGGGGAGATAATTCTTCTTTGAATATTTTCTGGAAAAAAGGGGGGACAAAACCTTGTCAGTGCATGTTCTCCAAAATGGCTGCTTGGATTTTGATTAAATGTTACACAGTTGTAGTTCACCACCTGAAGATGTGCATGAATTGATATGGTTGCTGTCCGAAATATTTAAGGGGAGATAATTTGTCTTTGAAAATTTTTCTGGAAAATGGGGGGGTCTAACCTTGTCAGCGCATGTTCTCATAAATGGTTGCTTGGTTTTTGATGAAATACACAGTTGTAGTACACCACCTGGGGATGTGCATGAAATAATATGGTTGCTGTGCTAAATTTTGAAGGGGAGATAATTTGTCTTTGAATGTTTTCTTGAAAAAGGGGAGGGGGGGTTGAACCTTGTCAGCGCATGTTCTCGTAAACGAATACTTATTGATGTAATGTTGTATACAGCCTGAAGATGTGCATGAAGTAATATAGTCTTTTTCTGGAAAAAAGGGGGGATGTATAACATTGTGTCCCCTTTGTATTGTGTCCACATTTGTACTGTGTCCACAACTGTACTGTGTCCACAAACACTTAAATTTACACTTGCCATATTGATCCAGGGTTCCATTAGCGGGGGGTATAACTGTCTGCCATTGGTGACAGCTCTAGTTTTAACATTAGTTCCTATGGTAACAACAAGAAAACTGCTGCATTTTGAAAACCATTCATTGATCAAGTAAACTGTAATTAGATATGGTAATATGTTTAAATAGAGATTATTATATGGTATTTTCATAGCATATCCCATATCCTCCCAAGACATCTATTTAGTCCCCAGGGTTGGAGGCCAGAGGGCTATTATGGGTTGGGGATGATATGGGGTATGATATGAAAAATGACATAAACTATGTAGTTTATACTTCAACAATTGACCACTTTTACTCTTCTTTATTTCATAGAAAACGAAATGATGTAAATCAAAATTAAAATTTGTGTCACTTAGTCAATATGGTTTTCAACGGATTTTTGTTTGAAAGGGAGCTTGTTCGTTTCATTATGGTCATAGTTTATTTTGATAAACAAGCCCTAAATAGACCGCTTGCTATTTACTAAAATGAAACAATAAAATGTTACAAGTATAGCCAGGAGAAAAAAAAAGGTGTTTGCCAACTCACTTTTTTTTTTCAATATACATGTGGGCGATAAAAACACCTAACATTTATTGTCAACGCTTATATTTAGAAAAGGGCCCTGAATCATAACCTTGATTCAAGGTGAACTTTTTGCTTAATCTTACTAACACTGGTGTTTTTCTTCACAAAACGACAACACTATGTTCATAACAACACTTGTCGTTAACTGTAACAACTACATAATAGTAACAAAAAAATGTTGCTTGTTCCCAGTAAAAAAATGAATTGATTTATACCAGAGTCCGTGAAATTTGTGATCTTTGTTTATTCCATGAGTTTGAAAATTGTCAGTCACCATTTTGAAAAATACATTATCTCAACCTATGTAATAGATTTCATATTACATGCCCTTGTAATACAGATTTCATAATACACCCCTGAAGATATGACTGGCTTAATTTTTTCTTTATGACACCTGCAAAGACCCATATCTAAGTATAGGATAAATATAAAATAATGGAAGTTTAGTTTCAGATACAAAAAATATTGTCGACATAATGGACAAGCCCACTTTGTGGGCAAGTCTATTATTGGAGACAATATTTGAAGTATCTGAAACTTGTATTATTCTTTTTATTGGTAATTAACAAATCATTTGATACAACAAATTTTGAAAAGTGAAAATCAATTTTGAAGAAATCATGAAATTGACTTTTAATTAGTAAAAGAAATTGTGCAATCCCTTTACGGTTTTCAGCTCACCTGGCCTAAAAGGCTATGTGAGTTTTTGCCATCACTATGCGTCCGTCTTCCAGCGTCCGTCCATCAACAATTTAAAAAATCTTTTTCTCTGAAACCACTGGGCCAAATGTAACCAAACTTCACTTGAATCATCACCAGGGTATGGCTTCTCAAAATTGTGTTCGATTAGTCGGCTGGTCAAACAACATGGCCGCCATGGCTAAAAATAGAACATAGGGGTAAATTGCAGTTTTTGGCAAATGACTCAAAAACCGTTACAGATATCAAAAATCTGACAGGATTAAAGTGATCAGCATAGCAAGATCTACCTGCCCTGCAAATTTGATGAAAATCCGATAACCCGTCTGGGAGTTATTGCCCTTTTTCTGTAAAATTTTCAAAATTTGTGCATTTCTTATTTTTTATTTCTAAAAGTGTAACAGATAGAGGTCAAGTGTAATTGCAAAAAGGTTCAGCATATCAAGATCTACAAACCCTGAAATTTTGAAGAAAATCCAAAAACCCTTGTAGGAGTTATTGCCCTTTTTTCACAGAATTTTCAAAATTTTCATATTTTGGTCTTTTACTTCCAAAACTATAGAAGATGAGGGTTAAGTGTATATTGATAAAATGTTTTCCATGCTGTGAGGATTTCAAAACTGGTGTTTAAAATTGTTTGTTGACTGCCATTTTCAAAATGGCTGCCAAAAAAAAGGCGGGAAAATTCAATATTGTCCGATTTAAATGAAATTTGGTTTCCAAAAAGGTATTGATGTCGCAACTTCAAAACTGATGTTAAAAATTATTTGTTGACCCCCATTTTCAAAATGGCCGCCAAAAATGGTGGGAAAATTTGACATGTCCGATTTCAATAAAATTTGGTATCCAAGTGGATATTGATGTTACTACATGTACTTCAAAACCGGTGTTGAAAATTGTTCATTGACCACCATTTTCAAAATGGCCGCCTTAAAAGGCGGGAATATTCAACATTGTGTGATTTCAATGAAATTTGGTTTCCAAAAAGATATTGATGTAGCGAATTCAAACCGGTGTTGAAAGTGTTCGTTGACTGCCATTTTCAAAATGGTCGCCAAAAAAGGCGGGAAAATTCAATATTGTCCGATTTCAATGAAACTTGGTTTCAAAATAGATGTCGCAACTTTAAAACTGATCTTGAAAATTGTTTGCTGAAGGCCATTTTCAAAATGGCTGCCAAAAAAGGCAGGAAAATTCAACACTGTCCGATTTCAATGAAATTTGGTTTCCAAGTGGATATTGATGTTGCGACTTCAAAACCAGTGTTGAAAATTTTTAGTTGACTGCCATTTTCAAAATGGACGCCATAAAAGGTGGGAAAATTCAACATTGTCTGATTTCAATGAAATGGTGTTTCCAAATAGATATTGATGTTGGGACTTCAAAACCGGTGTTGAAAATTGTTTGTTGAGCACCATTTTCAAAATGGCCACAAAAAATGTGGAAAAATTCAACATAGTCTGATTTCAATAAAATTTGGTTTCCAAATAGATATTGATGTCATAACTTAAAAATATGGTGTTGAAAATTGTCTTTGACTGCCATTTACAAAATGATATCTCAACTTCATAACTTGTGTTGAAAGTGGTCCTTAGCAAGAATGTTTTTGTCAAAAAAGTCCAACAAAGAAATGTAGTAAAACATGATCGGACTATACAGATCGAACTACCAAAGCTTTAGGGAATGAAGTTCAACTGTATAACTTACATGTTAGCTTGATTGTGGCAACTGAAAGCCAGGTGAGCAATACAGGCTCCTGGGAGCCCCTGGTTGTAGATGTATCTTCTTGTTTACATTGATGCGCAGATTGACAAAGTAGGCATGGCTTAAGTTACTTTTTGCCAACATTTTTTTGTATTCGGTCAGTAGCTAATACTGTAAATATTTGTCCCAAGAGATCAAAGGAAAATCATACAAATTACCGATAAAAGAAATAATTTGAGTACTGATCATAAATATATGATGACCTCATACCACAGATTTGAGTCTTTCCATTCGACCATAATAGGAAACTGTAAATTGTTAAATCTTGAAAACCATTTTATGATCATTTCAATATTATTTGAGCATAGTTACATGATTATGCTTTTTACTCAATGTGATTAGAGTACCAATTATATATCCAAGATAGCTGCTTTCACAGGTCTTCGTTTAATCTTGAACTATATGAATAAACTTGTAACCTCTTTTTCTATAGATTATTATTTTATGGCTATTAAGGGGTCAAAAGGGCCAAAATTGCAATTTTTGTCTTGCTGCAACGAAAGTCTTGGGAAAGCAAGACATGTATGACATTGACATCGACGTACATGTATTCTTTACATAATGCAGTATATTTTAACAAACTCTTTCATGTAAGACCATATTTTGGGGTCTTTGAATAGCTTACATTGAAACTTGCCCGACAGACACAGAGTCGCATTACCTTGACCTCAATTTTATGGGGAGATAATTTGTCTTTGAATATTTTCTGGAAAAAAGGGAGGTACATGTATATCACTGTATTATTATACCCCTCAGGAACTATTTGAGTAACTTGTCTTGGACTTGAGGTGGTTGGAATGGATATGACCATATTATATACTGAGATTTAGAAAATGCAAGGCAATGATTTAAACAATTTTCTAACACAAAGATTGTTAGTCCTTACAGATATTATAACATCTGTACAATTTCTTATTTAGTATTTACTGTACAATGAAAAGTAATTTTATTTACATACATTCAGTAGAAATATCAACAATAGATATACCTTTCCATTTCTTGACAATTTAATCTTATTAAAGAAATATGAGCAGGAAGAAAATATGTGACTATTGATTTTGAGCTGTAGTATTTTGTAACTGAAGGGCTCATATATACATGGTTTGATGTTATATACAAAACAAAGGCTAAAGGATCAGTAATGTTTTCTGTCTGTCACTGTATTGATTTCCAGAATCCAGATGCAGTTTTTTGTAACTGAAAGATGCATGCTAGTTGTTATATATTATAAGACCCTTGCAAACAAAGTTGGGGTGGGGTATATAGGAATCACCCTGTCTGTCCGTCCATCTGTCTGTCCATTGTCCATCCATGTACCTTGTCAGCACATGATCTCCTAAACGACTGCTTGGATTTTAATGAAATTTTACACCATTGTAGTGCACACATTGAAGATGTGAATGAATTAATATGGTTGCTGCCTGAAGGGGAGATAATTGTCTTTGAATATTTTCTGGAAAAGTGGGGGGAACGAACCTTGTCACTGCATGTCCTCTTAAATGGATGCTTCGATTTTGATGAATTGTTACACAGTTGTAGTATACAGCCTGAAGATGTACATGATGTTATATGGTTGCTTCCCGAAATTTGGAAGGGTAGATAATTCGTCTTTGAATATTTTCTGGAAAAATGTGGGAGGTATATCATATATTGTCCAAACTTGTATTGTGTCCACATTTGTAATGTGTCCACAACTGTATTTTGTTCACACATACTTAGATTTGCACTTGCAATATTGATTCAATGAGCAGGGTTTATAAATGGCTGTCATTTGGCAATAGCTCTAGTATTAAACAGGCTAAGGGAACAGTAATGCTGTCTGTCTGTCCGTCTTTCATGTCTTTAGTATACTAGAATTGAAATACAAAGCAAAAATGCTTAATATCATGAAGCAATACACCATAAATATATGTATTCTTTTTCTGTCACCATTTTTGAGAAATGAACTAACCCATATTGTATTACATTCTTTATACACAACCTTTCATGTGGTGGCAAAACAGTTTCAAATTATATGTATATGCAGCATTTTATGAAAAAAATAGGATCATTTCAACATTAATATAGAAATTTGGCATTATGCTTTCAAAAACTTCTTTTTTTTTAATTTTGATTTTGAAGAATTTTCTCCTCTAAGCATTTTTCTTTTATTTTTAACTATTGATTTCCTAGAATTATAGTCATATTATGGTTATCTCTGCAAGGTTTACAAGGAAAATTTAACTATGTAAGTCTACTCGTTATATTTGTAATCTTAATGCTTGCTTCATTTTCTTGTCCAACATTCTGTCTGGAGGGAATATGATGTGTTCTTTGAGACATGGTTGTCAGTACTGTTGAAACACTGCCACAGGGTATTAAATGAGGAAGTGAAATTCTGCTTACAATTGTCAAAGTTTTGGATAAATTAACTATACAGCATTATCATACATAAGTTATGGAGTCGGATTTTAATGTATGTAACATAGTTTATTTCTCACCCAGAACTGAATATCTTTGTTTAATTTCATGAAGTTGGGAGACAGAACTGTAGATTTCTGTTTAATTTACATTTAGATGATGCACTTTTAAACTGTCAAAAAGGAATACTAAGATTTGTCAAAAGGTTATATCAGTTCAATTTTAAAAAGGTTAGACAGTGTCAAAAATATTCTACTGTATTGGAGAGAAAATCGGGCACAAGACCAAACACCTGTGCTGTGACAAATGTGACAAATATATTATAAAGGATAAAAAAGTTTATTTTCATTTTTTTTGTCTAGCATACATGGTTTAAGAAAACGATGTACCCAACTTGTTTATAATTTTTTTCTACATCATAAAACAACTTAATGATGAGATTTTTTTATTGGGATAAAACTGTTAAAGAAGTAAAGTTTCACTTTTCCTAATTTTTAAGCCTTTTAGCTGTTTTTTTTAAACAATCAAATAAATCCTTATCAGATATTAACCAATTATTAAATATTTATTAAAACAGTTACTTGGATATAAAAAGCCAACAGTACCAATATATGCTGCCAATCTGACATTACTGGAACCAATGAAAGGTGTACCTGTGTTACAACCAGAAGTTACACTTGTAGACACTGATAAACAAGAGGAAGTGAAGGTTTGTTTTACAGTGTTTCAAGAGAGATCTTTTACCAAAGTTCTTGCTAGCAGCTAAAACTTTTTATACGACCGCAAAACTTTTTGCGGTCGTATAATGGTATGGTGCTGTCGTCGGCGTTGTCGTCGTTGTCTGTAGACACTTTTGTTTTTGGTCAATGACTTTAGTTTAAGTTGACCAATCCTTATGAAATTTTAACACAATGTTCTTTGGCACAAAAGGAAGGTTTGGCTTAGTTTTGGTCATTGTGGCCCCACCCGTTTTGAAAAAAGGGGCCAAAAAGGGTTAAATTTGATGTTTTAACATATTTGACTGTAGAATCTTTATTATTTATCGGATTTTGATGGGGTTTCTTTCAGTGTCTTCCTGAGGAAATTTCCAATCAGTAGTGTGCCAACGGATTTCGTGTGGCATGTACCATTCACGAGATATATGGGGCCCAAAGGGGGCCAATTTCAAAAATTTATTTTTTTTATTTTTAATCTGATTTTGATGCAGTATTTTGCAGTGGATTCCTTATAAAAAATTAATATAGCGCTGCACCATTAGATTTTTGATAACTTGTTCCTTTTCCAATCTATGAGGGGCCCAACGGGGCAAAAATTGAAAACATGCGGATTACCTAAATTTTTTATTTTTCATCCAATTTCAATGGGATTTTTTTCTTTTGATTCCTCTCATTGTAGGCTTTAAGAAGTATGTCAACAGATTTGGCATAGCTCTTACTGTTTCCGAGCTATTTGGGGTCAAAAGGGCCAAAATTGCAATTTTTAGAAATATGTAAAATCTTTATTTTACATCAGATATTGATGGGATTTTTTTCTTTGGATTCCTCTCAATGTAAGCCTTCAGCAGTATGTCAACAGATTTGATGTAGCTCTTACCGTTTCCGAGCTATAAGGGGTCAAAGAGGTCAAAATTGCAATCATTAGAAATATGTGAAGTCTTTATTTTTCATTAAATTTGATTGGATTTTTATCTTTGGATTGTTCTCATTTTAAGCTTTCAGTGATATGGCAGTATATTTTGCATTGCTTTTTGGCTTCCAAGCTATAATGGGTCAAAGGGGCCAAATTGCAATACTTCAAAATATGTGAAATCTTTATTTTTCAGTGGATTTCAACCTGATTTTTTTCTTTGGATTTTTCTTGATGGTAGTCAACAGAACTTCTTAGCTCTTACAATATCCTAGTAATAAGGGATTAAAAGAACCAATTTTTATTTTCACTAGTTTGTGTCCAGTTAATTTCTGTGACAAGGTCCTTATTGTGTCCACATTAATTTTAGTTTACTCTTGTCCAAATTTCAGTGGCCAACATGCTGCGGTCGTATCATGCTGCGCTCGGCGTAGCCCTTTATTTACAAATGGACAGAAAAATAATTCCATTGAAATTGATCAATAGCTACTGTATTTTGATGAATAGAGACTGGACAATGACCAGTCACACTTGGATAAGACTACTTTTCACATCTTCCCATTCATCATTTATCAATTTACAATAGCTATTGATCAATGTAATGGACCCATTTTTCTGTCAATTTGTAAAAAAAAGTTTAAGCTGTTAGCAAGAATTTTGGTATAAGGTCCCTCTTGAAACACAGTTATTGTCATCTAAACAGCTTACAGCATTACAAATACCATAAAATTCACTGTTGAATACAGTGAAAAAAATGGGGATGTGTAATTAGGGATAATCAAACATTAAAATGTGTTAAAATATTAGTTTAATACCATATGAAAGATAATTTTTGAGGATTCAAAATTTTAAGGTTGTTTTTTAAGGGTAAAAAGTTGTTTCTTTGTAAACCCAAAAAGGTGTACTCTGCTGGCATGGTACATAGCAATGGTATGTAAGTTTTCTAATGTCAGTGGTTCTCTGGGTACTCTGGCTTCCTCTAACACTAAAAGTGATCAACATGACATAGCTGGAATACTGTTGAAAGTGGCATTTAACCCTCCAAACAAACAAACACTTTCATTACAATTGTAAGTCACTGACAACACTGCTATCACAAGCCACAATGACTCATTAATAAGCAATGAGGGGATATGGAGTAAATGCACATGAGACAAGTCTGTACACAAAGCAATGGAACAAGGAATATATAATGGATAAATAACAATCATGGATAAATATACTTTTAACAGTTATAAGGGCTTGATCCACATTATCATAAGAACTAGCATTTCAATCACAGTTAACAGACTTCTAAGTCACAAAGACCTGCTAGACTTCTATCACCAGTTACACAAGTTTTCTAAACTTCTAGATGAAGAACGTCAATCCAAGCATTGTTCCATTTGCTTAATCTTGCTATGTATTCATAGGAATTTTGTCCCATATACATTTACTCCATATTCTTTTATTTGTTTATTTACCCTGGAGTTTGTCTCTTGTGTGAAGTCTGTATAAAGATTCCCCTTGCTTGAGGTGTATGTTTTCGTTATTATACTCCCTTGCCCGTATGTCCGTCGGTCCATCCATCCATCCGTCCGGAACATCTTTTGTCAATGATTTCTCAGCTTTTGTATGTAGTAATGATTTGATATTTGGTCTGAAGCTTTAGTATGGCGAGTTGTATCAAGTCTCCCCATTTCAAGTCCTTAACTCATCTACTGCCTGTTTGACGATAAATTTGATTTTTTTCCCATTATAGCTATATACTGAAATTTTTCGTCAAGGATTTCTCAGGTTGTGTATGTAGTAATGATTTGATATTTGGTCTGAGGCTTTAGTGGGATGAGTTGTATCGTGTCTCCCCATTTCAAGTCTGTAACTCATCTACTTCCTGTTTGACGATAACTTTGATTTTTTCCCATAATAGCTATATATTGAAATTTTTCGTCAAGGATTTCTCAGCTTGTGTATGTAGTAATCATTTGATATTTGGTCTGAAGCTTTAGTATGGTGAGTTGTATCGTGTCTCTCCATTTCAAGTCCGTAACTCATCTACTTCCTGTTTGACGATAACTTTGATTTCTTTCCCATTATAGCTATATACTGAAATTTTTCGTCAAGGATTTCTCAGCTTGTGTATGTAGTAATGATTTGATATTTGGTCTTAAGCTTTAGGGCTATTCCATTATAAAGGATGTACAAATGTACCTGGGTCAGAAGGCAGAAAATGAAAATTCTTGTGGGTTCTGTAACTCATCTACTTCCTGCTTGACGATAATTTTGGTTTTTTCCCATCATAGTTATATACTGAGATTTTTCGTCAGGGATTCCTCAGCTTTTGTATGTAGTAATGATTCGATATTTGGTCTGAGGCTTTAGTGGGATGAGTTGTATTGTGTCTCCCCATTTCAAGTCCGTAACTCATCTTCTTCCTGTTTGACGATAACTTTGATTTTTCCCATTATAGCCATAAATTGAAATTTTTAGTTCGCCTCAACGAAGTTGAGGGGGACTATTGGTGTACCCCCGGCATCCTCGTCCGCGTCC
>MJUU01062640.1:167314-181948 GCA_002080025.1 Modiolus philippinarum
CGATGACTGATTAATATACCGTCACCAACCGCCATTACGCTGCGTCACTGTACGTTTTTAAACAGATTTTTTGACAACGTGCTGGACTCTTGGCAGGATATAAACATTACACAGTATGTAAGTGACCTAATATGGTATATACACGGTCAGTAAATTGGATATTGGGCTCGAGCTACGCTCTCGCCCTATATGAAATTTACTGACCATGTATATACTATATTAGGTCACTTACAGACTGTGTAATCTATAATAATGTAGTTAGGATTAACAGACATTATATGTACATTTAATGACTCCATAATTGTACATAAAAATGAAAGCATTAAAATTTGTATTTATTTTCAAAACAATATACCGCCAGATTAATGACAGAAATTAACTGCTGGAAAAGGTCAAAAAAGAAATAGGGATTTGAATACCAAATTTTCTATTTTTTTTTTCATAAATAGCATTTAACTTTTGTTACATTAGATACATTGTAAGTAATTCAGTGATTCTAAGAGAATTTCTGTAATGATTGGTTTAAAGATAATATTTAGTGGAATATGGGTAAATGATTTTTAGGTAGGTTGCCTCAAGACTATCGATACATTGACAAAATGACAGTAAATAGTTTGTCAATGCTTTGAACTGAAATAAACATAAAAAACTGAAATAATGAGACATTAGGGATACAAATCATTTTAAGGATTCAATAAATATTGAAATTCACAAAAAAAAATTAAATTAACAAGAAAATTTGATGTTTTGAATAACTATTCATTCTAGTGTAGAATATTTGATATTCAGTTATATTTCACTTTCATCTGAAGGAAATGTTTTAACCCTTTTGTTGCATTGATGTTGTTCATGAAAATACTTAGTTTAGCTATTGATGTAATATTGGTAAATATGTATTAATGATTAGTTGTTAAGTTACAATGTTACAAACATGACATATACATGTGTTCATATTTGTTAATATTTCATCTGTTTTATCTCATTTTAATTGAAAGTAGATCTTCTAAGTACTCCTATCTTGATTAAGAAGTAAAAATGACCGAGAATGAAGTAGCAGCATCTTGATTTAGATGTATAAGTTAAAAAGGATATCACCAGGGAAATCTAAAACGTCTTGAAAGTGGAAAATAGAATGAAGATTGAATATATACAGTGAAACCGAACCCCTCTGGGACTGAAGATTTTGTTCGTTTTAGACAGGTGTTTGGTTTACGCAGGTTCAAAATATATAGAAATTGATAGAAAGGGTCTTCACATTGTGTTTGGTTTACATAGGTTTTCGGTTTAGTCAGGGTTCGGTTTAGCAACGGATAAAAGCTCCAGTAAAAAAATAAAATCAGAGAAGTCCAGAAAATCATGAAAACAGGTATAATTGAATTTCACTAGCGCCTATAGAAGTAACTAGAAGATGTAGTTTTAATTAGGTTGGTCCTATCTCCACACAAAGACTTTATGGTAAAAACTTAATGTTTTTTTTTATTATTAATAATTGTTTGAGGATGTATTAGTTTGGGATAATATTTGTTAAGGTCATAATAAGAAAATATCTTCGATTGTCACCCCCTCTTGCCTCAATATTTATCAGCTCCTGAAAATTTTGTTGTTTTTTTTCTAATTGTCAGAATTTTCCTAAAAATTTACAGTATTTTTCAATATAATTGATAAAAATTTAAATTAATCTTCCTGTCCTTAGTTTTTTTAAATTTTGGTTTAGAAACAAGGATTTTTTTTACAATTGCCTACTGGGTTGCTTCATTTGCCAATACCCCAATTTTTTTCATTTCATCTTGAGTTTTTTTAAATTAGTCCTACACAGTACCTTATTACGGTTTATATTTTTAATCTAAAAACAATTGACAGCTTATGAACCCCTTTGACACCCATAAATGATGTGTTTTGAAAATTGTTAAACAAATGAATTTGTTTCATTATGATAATAATAAAAAATTGTGCATATTTTAATGATAGATGTCATGTTTTACATTGGTTTTCCATAAGATAATTACTAATTTGAACATCTGTCTCCACAAATCTATTGAATTACCTTTGTTATATTACTTTATATACTGATTACGATTATTTTATTGTTGGCATTTATGGTGCTTTTTACCGGGGCTTTTTATCACTAAAAGTAGTTGAACATTTAATCATATTTATTTCACAAGTTAATACTTCATTTGAATCTTGTTTTGTTATTTTTTAGTAGTAAGCTTTAATACTGATGTTTTGATTTTTTTATGTAATTAAGTTTCCTTTTGGGACATGTATTAGTTTGCTTACATTTTGAAAAAAAAAGTTAAATGAAAAGATCATATTCACTAAATCAATTTGAAAGGGTTTGTTATTAATTTTTTTTGCTACAATGTATATTGATTAAAAGAAAACCATCATTAACTTTCCCTTTGAGGGTCCATAGAACGATTTATATATGAATTTTTATCAAGCTGGTAAATATAGTTTCTACAATGCGATTTAAGTTGATTATGGAATTTCTCACATCAAATTAAATGAATTTTCCAATGATTGAAAACAATGCGATTTAAGTTGATTATGGAATTTCTCACATCAAGTTAAATAAATTTTGCAATGATTGAAAACGAGGCATGCAGAGTTTTTAAACATTTGAAAATTTATTTAACAATATGTGAGAAATTTCATAATCAAAGTGTAGAAAATGTTTCTCTAATGACATAATGTAAAATGCCGAGGATTATGTTCTGAACAGATTAGCATGTTGTTCCCTCTAAAGAGATGAGAAATATTTTTATCACACCTGTCAAGCTTTTGTTAAATTTGGTAGAAATTAGAGCATATTGATATCTTAAACAGCAATTAAATTTTTAGCAAGTGGAATATCTGTAGAGCAACTCTCGCTTTTCACAGCATCAAATATTGAGAATGCAAAAGCATAAATCTTTTACTGCATGAGTTGTGTTCTCCTTAAGGTGAAATATTAAATACCTGTCATATTCAAATACCTCATCTTAAAATTTCATAGAAAATTTTCATGTCTCACATAGTATGAAGAAGTACCATGTTTATATAATTTATTTGCATTTTATGATTCAAAAATCTGTTTGAAAAAAGTTTTCGAAGAAATAAATATTAAAATGGAAGGTAGATGGGTAGTCTTAAGCATTTTATGCATTATGGGGTGGTTTGGCTTTGAGGTAGATAGATAATATTAAATGGTGCATTCTATTAGAGCATGTTGGATACAAAAATGACTTAATTTTCAAGCCAGAATGTTAATTGACAAAATTTATTCACTTTGCTGTGAATTATCTCCTTTTTTCTGGTAAATCCTGTGAAATATAAAAAAAAATTGAAAACAAGTGTCCATCTGCCTTAATTAATTTACAACAAATCATGCCAATTTTTTTTTTTTTTTTTTTTCATAAAGGAAACTTTTTTTCTCGCTTATTTCGCGATTGGCATTATTCGGGAAAATTTCCCTCTCTCGCGTAAATTTGTTTTCTTAACATATGTAACGAAACCTAAATGAGAAACACGAAAATAAAACCGTGCGAATTGGTTTTGAATTCTAAATCTTGAAATTTAAACCATGCGAATATCCCCTTTTATAAAATATCTTTTTGACCATATTGCTCAAATACCTGAATGAAACATACTGGTAGTCTTACACAATTTTTTGTGCTTGCAATTGATCTCAGTTATAGTTTTTAATTGTAACCCTACACAATTTGGTCAATCTTTCAAATTTGTTGCATGGTAGGGAATAAAGAGCTAAGTAATTGCTGTATCAGTTGTACAGTTGCTGATAAAAATAGTGTAATATTGATTTAACCTCTTTAAGTTGATATTCTCCTCTTGATATTTTCTTTTGAGACTTACTGACTCTCTGTGATAGAAAACAGTTTGCATATTCAAAAGCAGTTTCTGTCAATTTTGAAAATACCTATTGTTAATTATGCACAGATTTTGCATTTATTATCTTCATTAGCAATTTACCTATTTGGGCTTTATACGAAAAAATATGAACGACTGTCTGAGTACTATATCTGGCCATGTATGCAGTCTTGCCCTAACAACTTGACTGTCAACTTTAAATGTTAGTTAAAATATTCTTAGCGAAACAGCAAGCTATAAGAATTAGAACCAGTTGAGATAAGGTACTCAACCAAAAGATATTGTTTACCTGATCATGAACTAATAAAGAGATATGGAATAAATGTACATGGGACGAAATCCCTATAAATACCTATCAACACCCAAAATTATTCAGTGTTAAAATATTTTTGAAATTATCAACAAAATAATTGCCCAGTATATATATTTTATTTTAAATAGCACATGCTATAACAGATATATCACCATAGTCTCAGGGTTAAGAGTTATTTGTTAAGTGTTCTGCCTGTTCTACAGTTCAAATAGCATCAAATGAATTGTCAGACTTTAAGATTGGTTCAGCAATTTTTTAATCTTTTTGTTTCCTATTCTGTTACAAATTTTGTAAATTTAGTTAAAACACTGGAAGAGGAATATTTTTTCAGGTTTTACCCAAGGGTTGTGATAAGTACATATCGGGATTGTCATTGTTTGGTTAGTAGATCTGTAATAGGTATACCATTCCAACAAACATATTGCTGCATTTCATAAGATTGATGTATATTATATCACCTAAGTTATTATTAAATTGTTTTTTTTCTGTTTTATATGCTCACTTTTTTCATGTTTAAGTAAGGTTTAGACACTGATAGTGTAATTCTGTTACTTAATAAGTACCACACTTTGAGATTTCTGAAAAAAAGATAGGTATAAAAATGTTAAATACAATATTAAATATTGATTTCATATTTATTGAAAAAAAATAAAGTGCTGTAGAAGAAGTTGGTTTAAATTGCAGATGCAAATGTATTTTAAATAGTCTTATTTTTGCAATTTACAATTTTATTTCCATAACAAAATTTCCAAATGTGTATGTTGTAACATCTGTAGTACTTGTCGAGTAAAATAACAATTATTTGTAAACTCAAGTCTGCCAAATAAAGACAATATTTAGATATCAATCCTTGCTAACAGTCACTAGTAAATACTAACTCCATAAAATTTATGACATGTCTAACAAGCTGTAAAAAATCCTTATGTATGTTCAGATTTTCTCTGAACGAAATAAGAATTGAAATATTGAAATATATACATGAGGATATTCAGAGGCTAGATTCTTACAAAATCAGTATATATTTGTTATTATAGTTTGTTATAACATCTCATTAATATGTACATTCCATTTGTTAAATTATTGTGTAATTACTGGTAATATGTTGACAAAAGTGCAATTTATAGATAGAGAAAATAGTCATCTATGTATACAGAGAAATAAAATTATTCAAAACATGTCTTGTACTCTTATTTGTTCCAATTCTTATTCATTTTAAATGAAAATATTTGTTTTTGTCCATTTCTGTCTGATTTCTTCGGGGACATTTATGTAGGTATGAGACATCTATTAAAGAATAATATTGCAAAAGTTTAGAAATTCCAAGTTGTACCTTAAAATGCTTGAATGTAACTAAATACATTATTGAGTAATAATTTAAAGTTGATAGTAAACAAGAGGCTCTCAAGAGCTTGTATTGGTCATCAAGACCAGGGCCTTCTGATAATTCCAAGGGCAATCAGTCTGATGTTTGCACTGGCTTCCACCATTGGATGATGTATGAACATTTCAAACACAATTTCTTTGAAGGAAGCCACCCATATACTATAGTGACCATTGGTGTTGTGGTTTCTCAAAAGACTTCTGAATGCATTTATCACAAAGGTTTCTTGTAGGCAGCTATGTTCCGGGCTGTCGGCCATCTTGGATTTGGTAAGAGCATAAAAAATCACAAAATGTAAAAAGGGTCACCTAAGAACTATTATAACTACAAGTTTGGTTTTAATTGGCTTAGTTGTTTCAGTGGAAAAATCTTTAAAAAGTATTTCCGATAGTGCCCATTTTAAATATGTTCCCTTCTTGAAGCCATTTTGGATGAGGTACAAACATAAAAATCACAAACATTAAAAGGGACCACATAAGCTTCATAATGACCAAGTAAGGTTCCAATTGGCTTTGTGGTTCAGAGAAGATCTTCGAATGTATTTCCCATAGGGTACTATGTTAAACTGTTTCCTGCTGGCAGCCATCTTGGATGAGGTACGGACATAAAAATCTTAAACTGTCATGACAGGGACTACCCAAAGACTATTGTGAACAAGTTGGTTCCAATATGCTCAGTGGTTTCAGAAGAGATATTTGAATGGGTTTCCCATATGATCATAGGTTAGCTATGATCCCCGTTGGCAACCATCTTTCATAAAGTAACAACATCAGAATCGCAAACCAAGAAGGAGATCACCAAAGGACTATTGTGACCAAGGATGGTTTTGTGTGGTGGTTTCAGAGAAGATCTTTGAATGCATTTCCCATAGCGTATAATAAACTTATGTTCCCTGCTGGCAACCATACTGCCTAGGTATTAACATAAAAATCACAAACTCAAGGAACCGCCCAAAGACTCAAGAGACTATTGTGACAAAGTTTGGCTTTTCCCATACAGTCCTGTGTTAAACTGTGTTCCCTGTTGACAGCCATCTTGGATAAGGTACGGACATAACAAGGTGCGTTTTGTGAAACACTTATGCCCCCATGTAGAAGTTAAAAAGAAACATTTAGCACATTGAACAATGATTAATTTGCTTCTGACAAATTCATATGAAATAATAATTCTGATATCAATTGAAAAGTTAAATCACAACTTAATTGGATGCAAACACAGAAGTTACCCAAAAGACCCCTCCAATCATTATCCAAGCATTTTCAAGAAAACAATTTTCATACCCCTTTTTAAAATATTTATAACTAGAATACTGACAAAGTCAGAAAGGGCCCCGCCCCCTTGCATGTCCCAAAAACTTGTTTGCGGAATTTCATGGAAATCATAAAACAATATTTGGGGAAAATCACAAATAACAAAATCCTAAGTTATTGTAAATTATATTTCTGTATATGGCCGTTTTGACAACTATGGGTCATCTGTTCAGATCAAATCAAAACATTGAATAAAAATATATGAAGGGTATTTCAAGTTACACAATGTATCATATGACAGAGCTAATTCTCAAAATATGATTTTTTTTCATATATAAACTAAGTTTTTTTTCCCAAAATGTTTTATGAATCTCCTAAAAATCATTAGGGGCCTTCTTTTGATCAAGTTCAACACTGTGCATAAAACTTATAAATATCTGTGAAGGTCATTTCAAGCTATCATACAACATAGAGCTTATTCTCAAAATATGCTGTTTTTCATATAAAAACTATGTTTTTCCCCAAAAAATGTATTTGGATTTTCCTCAAAAACAAAAGGGAGCTTCCTTTTGTCAAGACCAACCTTGTGTATCAAAATCATATAAATCCCTGAAGGCAATCTTAATTTATTGTACAACGTAGAGTTAATTCTCAAAATATGCACTTTTTCATATAAAAACTAATTTTTTCCCTCAAAATTGTTTCCAAATTTTCCTGAAAAATGAAAGGAAGCTTCCTTTGGTCAAGTTCAACTTTGAGTATCAAAATCATTAAAATCCCTGAAGGCAATTTTAAGTTATCATACGACATAGAGCTAATTCTCAAAATATGCACTTTTTCATATAAAAACTAATTTTTTTCCCAAAAATCATTTTCCGATTTTCCTCAAAAACGAAAGGGAGCTTCCTTGGTAAGTTCAACCTTGAGTATCAAAACCATCAAAATCCCTGAAGGCAATCTTAAGTTATCATACGACATAGAGCTAATTCTCAAAATATGCACTTTTTCATATAAAAACTAAGTTTTTCCCAAAAATCATTTTCCAATTTTCCTCAAAAATGAAAGGGACCTTTCTTTGGTCATGTTCAACCTTGAGTATCAAAATCATAAAAATCCCTGAAGGCAATCTTAAGTTATCATACGACATAGAGCTAATTCTCAAAATATGCACTTTTTCATATGAAAACTAAGTTTTTCCCAAAAATCATTTTCCGATTTTCCTCAAAAACGAAAGGGAGCTTCCTATGGTCATGTTCAACTTTGAATTTAAAAATCATAAGAATCCGTGCATGCAATCTTGAGTTATCGTACGACATAGAAAACGCTGACGGACAGACAGACAGACGGACGGACAGGCTGATTATTATAGGGCGCCGCCATTTCATGGCGGGGCCCTAATTAACTCAATGTGTTTCTATCTATCAGTTTTATCAGTACTCTGATCTTTGAATTGCATCAGGAATATTTTCATATACTTCATACCTGTCGGCATTTGAAAGCCCCAAGTAGAAAGATCTCCCTACCAAAATTGTCTCAAGTAGGGAGTTCACCTACCAAAATTTTTCTCAAGTAAGGAGATGTGCCTTAAGAGGCTTTTGCGACATATATTTAGGCCCATCTTAACAGAATTTAGTCTAGATTATACATAAATAATTTATATGCTCAAAGACTTCATCAATACTGGTTCTCTACAAGGTGGAGGAATATAAAGAAGAGAAGAAATGGATAACGTCAGAAATTTAAAGTAACAACCCTAATCACAGATATAAACAAGTAAAAAGAAATTGGAACAAGGAACAGAGTAAAAATAAGTTTTTGTGACTAAATAAATGCACCCATGAAATACAAAACAGAAAAACACAGTCTCAAGATATGTAAAATGTTTTAAATGAAGAAAATAAGCCGATTATCAATATCTTTAAAGATCTTTTCATAATACAAATTCTAAAGAATCATTTTGTTATAAATGAGTTTAATGTTTTAATATATATAATAAAATAATATAAGTTTATTTTACTGATGAAATTTTACTGCATAGTGCCATACTAAGGTAAAGGTCACAAGGTAAAATATTCTGGTACCAACTGAAAGGTCTCTCCACAAGGAATGCACATGCAAAATGTGAAAGACCTATAACTTACCATTTAAAAGATATTGCTGCGGTCAAGGAAGTGGCAAAACTTTTATTGTAATGAAGTTAAGATTAACACCCCAAGCTTACACAATGTATTAGATTCATCGATATCAAATGTCAACACTGTAGATATATCAGACGTGAAAACCTGACGAATGTATACAATGTTGTCTTTGCATGACGGCGAGTCAATGAAAGGTAGGCAGCTTGGGGTGTAAATCTTAATTTCGGTGAACTGAAAGTTTTGCCACTTGCTTGACCGCAGCAATATACTAATTTGTCTCCTTGTCGTTTATCCCATTTCCTTTCTTTTTCATATAATTGTTAAAGTTTTTATGTGGTTGTTCTTATGTCAAGTACAAAAGGTCAAATATTCTGGTACCAATTAAAAGAAAAGGTGTCTTGCCACAAGGAATGTACATGCAAAATATGAAACCATATCGTTTACTTTACAAAAGATATAGAGTATGTTAAACTTTTTTTTTTCAAAAAATCCATCAAATGCCAAGGTTAAAAAAAACTGGTATCGTTTGAAAGGTCTTGCCACAAGGAATAAACGCAAAAGATATGAAAGACTTATCACTTACCATTCAAAAGATATACCCAATGTTGAAGCTTTTTCTGGACAAACAGAAAGACAGACAGACCAAAAACTATATGCCCAAAAAATCTCCGATTAAAGAGCACATAAAACCACAAACTATGAAGGGGACCACGAAAAGGTTTGGTTGGGGTGCATTTCCCATAGTCTATGTTAAACTATGTCCCCGCTGGTGGTCACTTCAGATTATTTACGCACGTAAAAATCACAAACTTTGAAAGGGACCACTCAGGGACTATTGTGACCAAGTATTGTTTCAATTGAACCAAAGCGAGGTGAGCTTAAAAGGGCAAGCACTTCTTTGACCAATATGTCGATATTTAGTTGAAACTAAACGAAACTCGCTCATGCAAAGCTCTGTCCTTAGCTGATTTTGGCTTTCTATTTAGATTATATTTGGTAATTTGTTCTCTATCAGTTTTTAAACATCTTTGACTTTATGGTCTTCCAAACGTTTAGATTTTATCTGCACTGAAGAGACATAAGTTGTCGAAATGCGCATATGCAGAATCACAATTCACAATAACTTCGGTATTTAGTTATTTGTTACCACTGGGTCGATACCTCTGCTGGTGGACTGTTAGTCCCCGAGGGTATTCACCAGCCCAGTAGTCAGTACTTCGGTGCTGACCCGAAAGCCGATTCTATTTGGAACCTTACAATATCTAATTTTTGTAAATTTTGTTGAAACTAAGGAGTATCTCCCTCATGCAAAGCTGTCCTTAGCTGATTTTGGCTTTCTTTGGTAATTTGTTCTCTATCAGTTTTTAAACATCTTTGACTTTATGGTCTTCCAAGCGTTTAGATTTTATCTGCACTGAAGAGACATAAGTTTGTCGAAATGCGCATATGCAGAATCAAAATTCACAGTAATTTCGGTATTTAGTTATTTCTGACCAAAGACAAGATATTGATATCATATCTGCCGAAAGAAGACATAGGTTGATTAATAGAAGTAATCTATCATTGTGTAGTGGACAGGGGAAAGAGGTATGCAGAGTAGACACATCACAATTTTGATGCCGAAAAATTTAATGATCTTTCAGATTTTGAAGATCTTTGAATTTTTAAGAATCCATATTTGATTGCCACCACATGAAGAGAAAGCCTTTGTATATTCTTTTATTTCTTCTGAAACAGTAGATAGCATATCTGTAAGAATTCTAGAGGAGACTTTCGCATGACTAAACCTGAATTCTAGAGGAGACTTTCGTATAACTAAACCTGCTTTGTATGTTTTCTTGCTTAGAATGTTATGCAGTTGATGTACCCTATACAAGGAAGGAGGATTTTCAGTCTTAGTATTCAATGACGATCACAGACGAAATAATATCTTAAGACAGTGTCTGCTGGAACAGCAACACATTTTATATCAGTTGGGTGTTTTCACATATTTGGCTGCAGAATTTTGATTAACTATTGGATTTTATGGGGTTTCTTTCAATGTGCTCCTGAGGAAATTTCCAGTCCGTAGTATGCCGACGGATTTAATGTCACATGTACAGTTTATGAGATAAATAGGGTCCAAAACTTGTTTCCTTTCGGAGCTATAAGGGGCCAAACGGGACCAAAATTGCAAATGTGCAGATTACCTAAATTTTATTTTTCGTCAGATTTCGATGGGAGTTTTTTTCTGTAGATTCCTCTTATTATAACCTTTGATTAATATGATAACAGTTTTTTGTAGCTCTCACAGTTTCCGAGCTTTAAGGGGTCAAAGTGGCCGAAATTGCATTTTTTCAAAATATGTAAAATCTTTATTTTAATCAGATTTTAATGAAATTTTTTTCTACAGATTCCACTTGTTGTAACCGTTTGGCAATAAGTCAACATATTTGGCTTATCTATTACCGTTTCCAAACTATAAGGGGTCAAAGGTAACAAATTGCAATTTTTGAAAAATATGTAAAATCGTTATCTTTAATCGGATTACAGGATTTTTCTTCTTGTAAACTGTCAGTATTATGTCAACAGATTTAGCCGTCTACCAATTTACGAGCTTTCAGGGATCAGAAGCATGGATATGGCGTTTGTATCCAGCTAATTATTGTGTCAAGCTCCTTATTGTGTCCGTCAAGCTCTTAACTGTGTCCAGTGTCCACAATCACTTTAAACTACACTCGTTCAAATTTCAGTGATTGCCATGCTGTGGTCGTATCATGCTGCGCCCTGCGTAGCCCTTGAATTGAAATATTTATAATTTAAGTCGTTGTGTTTCTGTCTTTCAGTATTATCAGTGCTCTTATCATTTCATGGAATCAGGAATATTTTCATATACTTCATCAATACTGGTTCTCTACAAGGTGGAGGGATATACGGAAGAGAAGAAATTAATTACCTCAGAAATTAAAAATAATAAGTATTTTTTTTAGTAACATCCCCAACCGCTGATATAAACATGTAAAAAGAAACCCAAGAAACTAAAAAATAATAAGGAACAGAGTAAACACAAGTTTGGGTGCCTTAATAAATACATCCGTGAAATACAAAACACATTCTCTTACTATTCAATTGATATACAACATGTTTAAGTTTTAAATGAAGAAATTATGTCGAATAATTAAAAAGATCTTTTTACAATACAAATTCTATTAGATATAAAGAATCATTTTCTCATAAATGAGTTTGATGTTTCAATTTTACTGATGAAATTTTACTGCATAGTCACATACCAAGTAAAATATTCTGGTACCAACTGAAAGATCTCCCAACAAGGATATGAAAGCCTTATCACTTACCATTCAGAAGATATACTCAATGTCCAAGTTTTTATGCAGTTGTTCATATGTCAAGGTCAAGGTCAAAAGGCCAAATGTTCTGGTACCAATTAAAAGGTCTTGCCACAAAGAATGCACAAGCAAAATATGAAAGCTATAAGGCTGACTTCTCAAAAGATATAAAAAATGTTAAAATTGATAATTAATTATTTGTTTCAAAAAGTCCATCAGATGCCAAGGTCAACGTCACAATGTCAAAAATTTTGGGAACCTACCATTCGAAAGATATACCCATTTTTTTTAAGGACAGACATAAAACTATATGCCCCTCCCCCCGAATCTTCGATTCAATTCGGCATGAAGTTGCAAACTATGAAGGGCACCACCAAGGTCTATTGTGTCCAAGTTAGGTTGGAATGCATTTCGCATTTCCCAAAGTCTACGTTAAACTTTGTTCCCGCTGGCGGCCATGTAAGATGAGATACGGGCATAAAAATCACAAATTTTGAAAGGGACCACTCAGGGGCTATTGTAACCAAGTATGGTTTCAATTGAACAGTTTCAGAGGAGAAGATCTTTGAATGAAACGACGGACACCAAATAATGGCAAAAACTCACCCTGGCTAAAGAGAGGTGAGCTAAAAAGGGCAAACAATTCTTTGACCAATATGTCGATATTTATCTGTCTCTGCCTCAAGGACGCTAAAAAGTTAACATAACCTATGCATACAAAGCATGGCTGTGAAAAGATGCAAGTTAAGCATATTTTGGAATCATCATATATCATCTCTGCGGAAAGAAGACAGGTTGATTAATAGGAGTAATCTATCATTGTTAGTGAACAGGGAAAAGAGGTAGGCAAAGTAGACACATTGAAATTTTGATACCGAAAAATATTTAATGATCTTACAGATTTTGATTNNTTTTTTTTTTTTTTTTTTTTTTTTTTTTTTTTTGGCGTTTGATGGATTTTTGAAGAAACAAATAAACTTTAACATTCTTTATATCTTTTGAATACTAAACGATATATGGCTTTCACATTTTGCATGTGCATTCTTTGTGGCAAGATCTTTTAATTGGTACCAGAATATTTGATCTTTTGATCACATGAGGAGAAAGTCTCTTCGCAATATTTTTTTTATTTCTTCTGAAACAGTAGATAGAATATCTGTAAGAATTCTAGAGGAGACTTTCGCATGACTAAACCTGAATTCTAGAGGAGACTTTCGTATAACTAAACCTGCTTTGTATGTTTCCTTTCTTGGAATGTTATGCAGTTGATGTACCCTATACAAGGAAGGAAGACTTCCAATCTATTTAATTTAGACCACAAACGAAATAATGTACTAGGAGTGTCTGCTGGAACAGCAACATATTTAGCATGTAAAGATGATAAAGCTTCTGAAACTTCCTGGATATTGAAGATGCTATAACCTTTGCTGCTCATTAAGCATCATAGTTTTAGTATACCTTTTTTAATGACCATTCTTATAGTTTTGATCCATTCAAAAAATTGCCTGGCTCATATTACTCACAGTAATGCTTCAGTATATATTTTAGATGTGTACCATGAGTATTGTTTTATCATTTTTCGTTTTTTTCCAAGTTTTCAATATGATCATTCGACTTTGACAGTAGTCTTAATGTCTATTTATTATGCCTCTACTTTCCACAATTCATTCTTAACTGCTCAACACTTTTCAACCAAACTTACATAAATGCTTTAGTATATGTTGTGACAGTGGCAACCTCAGCACACGAATTTATAACAAAAGAGACGATTTCAATTTTGANNNCAGTATCAAGATTTTTCGAAACGACACAGATGTTTAATTTGTAAACTTTTAAATCAGGGCTTCGAGAAATGCAGATTAATAGTTTTTCTGAAGAAATTTATTGGACGATATCCAGATTTGATTGATAAATATTCAATTCTAATTTCCAATTTTATTGAAGACGGTTTTGTTTAAGTTACGGCTTCTTCTTTGAGGTTTCTCTTTTTGCAACTTTAGTGTGATTTGTGCACCGAGCGACTAAAACATTTTACCTGTGTACATCGAACGAAAAAACACATTTTACCTGTTTAAAAAAAAATCTAGGTTTTGACAATATTAAGGCTTTGACATTTAACACAATCTGGGCACACAGAAGCTATAGTCACTGATAGTTAGTCGTCATATAAGCGGGAGGTTGATGCATCATTAACAGAAAAAAGAAGGGAAACGGGGAATGTGTCAAAGAGACAACGACCCAAACAGCCAAAGGGGAGTAAAAACAACTCAAAGCCACCATAAGATCTTCAATGAACGAGGAGAAACCCCACACCCAACGGTAGGTCGGAGTCGGCCCCTGAATAAAGAGTAATCAA
>MJUU01062640.1:189190-219317 GCA_002080025.1 Modiolus philippinarum
GGGGGGGGTCGAATTGAGAAGTGTAGAGAAAATTCGAAAAATTTTGGGGTATTTCTTAGTAAAATACTAGGATTTTCATTAAAAAATGCATGATTGTCCAAAAAAAGGGGGGGTTCCAACCCCCGGAACCCCCTTTGGATTCGCCAATGATAAATATTTGCATCTATAACATTGTGTACAAATCATGTGCCAGGATTTATCAGCTATGTTGTCCAGTTCCTCCTTACAGCCTTGTAGCATTGTTCGACATCTAGCAATCAATTACGATCAATCCGATGCAAGTGCTTGAAACCACTATGAGGTATGAGCAAAGCTCATTGTTGAAGGCTTCATGGTGACTTCAAGATGAAAACAACAATAAAAGCATTGTTCCATTGACTGGAGACGGTGTCATGCGCACTAACTCAGTAACCTTTCAATGTTTGTATTACAAAAACTTGGTCATTGACTTCTCAATTTTTAACCAAACACAATTCTTTGTACATTAAGTGTAAATCTATACCTTAACAAACTTCCGCTAATGTAATCATTACTGAAATGTAAATAGCCATCACACAGTAGTCAGTATATTGGTACAGACACGAAAACCGATTTTATTTGAAACTTCCAATTAAACTTTTGAAAAATGTATTTGAAACTAAAGAATATCTTATCTCCCTCATTCAAAGTTGTATCCTTAGCTTATTTTTGCTCTTTTTAGATCGACTTTTGATTAATTGTTTTCTGTAGGCTTTTATACATCTTTCAGTTTGTGATCTTCCAAATATTTTGATTTGATCTGCAGTGACGAGACAAAAGTTGTTGAAATGGCAGTATTTACAGGTATTTAGTTATTGGTCACCACTTGGAAGATGCCTATGCAGGTGGAATGTTAGTCTCCGGGATTATTCACCAATCACTTTTGTGCTGATTTTATTTAAAACTTGTAATATCTAAATTTTTGAAAATTTTAATTAAAAGTAAGAAGTATCTCCCCAATGCAAAAATCTGTCATTTGCTGTTTTTTGGCACTTTGTTTAATTATTCTGTAGTCTTCCAAATACTTTGATCTGTATTGGAGAGACAGAAGTTGTCGAAATAGGCATCTGAAGAAACAAAATTTACAGTAATATTGGTGTTTAATTATCTAACTTTGTGCTGCATTGTATACATATGATATGGTTTACATTAAAACAATTAAAGACATAATGTGGTAAAAATGCATGATAAACAACAATAAAAGCGTTGTTCCATTGCTTGATTTTGCCATGTATTTGTAGACTTTTTGTCACATGTGCATTTACTCCATATCCCTTCGTTGCTTATTATGATATTGAATAAATAAGCGTGAAGTCTTATTATTACAATTCTGACTATTTTCAGCCATATCAGAAAACCGTCTGAGTGATAAAGGTGCTGGCGATGTATATAGGATAGTTACATTTGTATGGATTCTATTTGGATTAGCTTATGTTTCGCTAATTATAAGTTATATAACCAATACATTCGTCAAGAAGACAGAACAAGTAGAAAGACTAACGAAAGAAACATTAGAGGTAACTATTGTAATAAAAATATGATCAAATATACCTCGTCTGCCAAAGTTTTACTTTCAAATAAGACTGTTTTTGCGCAAAAGTAGTTATCAGAGTAAGTCTAAGGAAGGACTATTATCACAAGTTAGAAGTGGTACAAAATGTATAGCTTACACATTTTTGTGTTCACTATAAAGAGATGAACAAGCAGCACTTTCTGTTTATATGATATTTGGGAAACCAAAAAATCAATCAATTTACTATGACAACACAATTCTTGCAGATTTTTGTGGTATTTTACAGTCGATACACTATGACCATGGTCATTTTTCAATACCAATACCTCAATCAATTTTTAAAATTCCCTCTTCCAAAGTGAAAAACTGCTGAAGGCAATGCTTCTTTACGCTTGACCGTCAGCAGAACTTAGTTTGAGGATTGTTGAACCAATCTTACAGTCTTACAACTCAGTTGTTGCTATCAAACTGTAAAATTGGTTAAACAATTTTTATCATGAAGATTTTTAGGAGGAAAACTTGAAAGTATTAATTTATTTAGGGAAAATAATTATATCACATTTATGATCTCCCTTGGTATTTTTTTCCCCTCATTTTTCCATTTTTACAGAAAAATAATGAAAGTGAATAACCCTTTTATTTTAAAATATACCAAAGATACAAAAAATATTGGAAATTAGAAATTTTACTTTAAAACTAACAATTTGGCATTTTCAGCATTTTCAACCTTTTGTCTGCAGTTCTTGAAAAATAAATTGCCCGATGTAATAAACTATTTATACAATTTCAAGTAACTCAAACTGTATAAAGAATAAAGACAGAAGATTTCCAGTGGTAAGAACAAACTTTCCATATTGTTAAACCAATTTACAGTTTGATTGCATTACTTGAATTGTAAAATTGTAAGCTTGGTTCAGCAATCTTTAACTTCTATTTTTCCGATTGTTTAATCAATTTGGAAAATTGACTTCATTTATTTCATAAACAGATGGTAGCAATTTTTAAAATTGATTAAGGAATAGGAATTGAAATATGACCAAGGTCACGAAATATCGAGTATAATAGCGGCGGATTAAGACTTTCTGCTAAGAGGGGACCCGACCCATAATTTTTCCAAAAGAGGGGCCCGGAACCGCAACTTTTCTTAACAAAAAAACCTAGAAATGTTAAACATTTTCCAACCTAGAGGGGACACCCCCTGGATCATTCATAGAATTCGATCAATTACTTCCTCATGTTTTACGTGTTTCATGGCTTAACCCAAAGGGTATTCAACAACCCAGTGGCTAGTATATCAGTGCTGCCCCGAACACCGATTTTATTTGGAAAATTTCGATATCTAAATTTACGAAAATTTTGTTCAAAACTAAGGAGTATATATCTCCCCCTAGTAGCCCTGTTCTTAGTTGATTTTGACTTTACTTTTTAGATCCTATTGGCAATTTGATCTCTATCAGATTTTACACATAATTCAGTATATGGATTTCCAAATGTTTTGATTCGATTTGCATTGAAAAGACATAAGTTGTCGAAATGTGCATATGCCGAAATTAAATTAGCAGTAATCTCGGTATTTTATTTATCATTGTATATTTCCTGGATCATAAAAAAGAAAATAAATTTGCCTATATCCTTAATGCAGCTAGCATTGAAACCCTTTTCCAAAGTCAAACAAAATGTATAGAACATTATAATTCAAATTTTAGTCATTGTGACAATCAATTATTACCAGTTTTCTTTTTAATTTCAGGGAGAGATTATTCGACTACAACAAGAATTAAAAAAGACAAAAAATACTGTTTACCAAAAAGCAAATAGCGTGAAAAGTAACGTGACAGGAAAATCATGGCAAAAACCAGAAGGGGATGCAATTTCGAACGAAACAAGCAAAAATGGTGTACAACTTCTCAGTGTTTCTAGCTTTGGCAGAATATGATGCTACATACATATGTAAGCACGTAGAAGAAAAAAATGTATTGACGGCAATGTGTCCTACTATTTCAACGATCGATTGCACATTTTATAATTCTAATTCTGTGGGATGTTTGAAAGAAACTACTCTTATAGAAAAAATATGTCCCCTTTTATTTTGTTAAAATTTGAATTTAAAATATAGATGCCAAAAGCATTATTCAGTGTTTTTTTACATGTACTAGTATATGTTTCATATGGTTCTAAGTTTATTTTCAAAGAACTTGTACATAGCAATAAAACTTTTGACCCTACTTTGCATTTGTACATAGTGTTCAAAAGACGAATCTAGAAATACTCGCTCAATGAAAGCCATACCCATATGGAATTATGCGATTAAGAATCTTTGAAAGTTTCTACAAATTCCACTCAATCAGGGATAGTAAAAGTTGTGGATGGCATACTACTAACAGTACCCATCTGAATGGCAAAAGCAAAGTTTGGCTATGGGAACACCAAACAATTGTAAGACTAGACATCGGAAAGATGGCAGCCATCTCTGTGGGCCCCGCTGTACTAACTGCAAATTTAAGTGTGTGTGGACACAGTACAAGTGTGGACACAATACGAGTGTGGAATCAATAATATGAATCT
The DNA here is from genome assembly GCA_002080025.1 of Modiolus philippinarum. Taxonomy (NCBI): domain Eukaryota; kingdom Metazoa; phylum Mollusca; class Bivalvia; order Mytilida; family Modiolidae; genus Modiolus; species Modiolus philippinarum. The sequence goes on from MJUU01062640.1 coordinate 193,287, forward strand.
CCAAGAAATAAACAAAATGTAGAAGGTCAATCATTGTTCATGACATATAGCCTTGAAATGATCTATCTACATGCAAAATGCCAAAAGCCTACCTCAAAAGACAAAAAAGTTATACCAAAGCACGACTTTTCCTAATAAAACCAATAACCTGACCTTGACGACAAAGTTCAAGGTCAAAGGTCATCAATCATGGTACATGACACATCGTCTTGAAGTGATCTATCTACATGCAAAATATCAAAAGCCTACATCAAAAGACAAAAAAGTTATAGCCCTGACACGACTTTTCCTAATAAAACCAATAATCTGACCTTGATAACAAAGTTCAAAGTCAAAGGTCATCGATCATAGTACATGACATATCGTCTCAAGATGATTTACCTACATGCAAAATATCAAAAGGCTACCTCAAAAGGCAAAAAAGTTATAGCCCGGACACGACTTTGTTACGGACGGAGGGACAGAGTAATTACAATAGGACGTCGATGCACCATGTCATTATGTAATGTGATAAAGATTCTCTGAAAGTTTAATTAAATTCCATTCTTTGGTTCCAGAGGAATTGAGGGTAAGATAACAGTACCTCCTAATGAAAATGTACAACATAGTCCATTTTTGGCCATTGGAAATCCAAAAAAAAAATGTTCAGATCAGAATCTGAAATAGGAGATGCACTATAGTATCCTGTTAGAAAGATTTTGTTTCATAAAATTCCATTCTTTGGTTTAGGAGGAGCTGGGGTAACATAGCGTACATCCTAATGAAAATGAATGACAAAGTCCATGTTTGGCTATGGGAAATCCGAAAAATTGGTGACATAAAAATCTGAAATGGAAGTTGCACTATGGAATCCTGTTAATTTTGGAAAAGGCAGGATATATAGTGATTGTTGTGTCCACCCGTTTGTCATTACGTCCGATACATGGATGTCAGTCATTTAATGGGATGTAATGGTATTCCATCCGCAACTCCCCCTTCAACAATGATTAAAATTTGCTGAAACTTTATAACATGATGGCACAGTGAATATCCTATTATAGATATTAAACTGATCAATTTTAGAGATTTCCCATAACCAAACATGGACTTTGCTATTCATTGTCATGGGGTTGTCCTGATATGTCATCTGCAATTCCTCCGAAATCAAAGTATCGAATTCACGCATATGCAGAAAATAAATTAACAGTAACTTCGGTATTTTGTTATTTATTACTACTGGGCCGATGCCACTGCTGGTGGACTGTAAGTTCCCGAGGGTATTCACCAACCCAGTAGTCAGTACTTCGGTGCTGACCCCAAAACCGACTTTAATGAAACTTGCAAAATCTAAATTTTCCAAATTTTGTTTAAAACTAAGGAGTATCTCCCTTATGCAATAGCTCTGTCCTTGGCTGAATTTTGGCTTTGCTATTTAGATCCTTTTGGTTATCTGTTCTCAATCAGCTTTACAAGTTCTTTGGTTAATGGACTTCCAAATGTTTTGGTTTGATCTGCACTGATGAGACATAAGTTGTCGAAATGCGTATATGCAGAAAATAAATTAACAGTAACTTCGGTATTTTGTTATTCAATAAAACTTTTAGAGAATCATTATAGCAGGATGCAAAATGCATCTCCCATATCAGATTTTGATCTGACCAGTTTTGGGGATTTTCCATTTCAAAACTTGGACATTGCCATTCTTTTACATGAGGAGGTACTGGTGTGTCATTCTCGACCCCTCCTAAACCAATGCATGAAATTTGATAAACTTTCAAAAAATCTGTATTACATGATATGTTCCTTTTCTTTTAGGATTTGATGCATCTGTTTTTTTATTATTTCCTCGTAGCCAAACGTAGACTTCATTGTCATATGGGTTACCGGTATGCCACCCGCAACTCCTCATAAACAAATGAATGGAGTGCGATGAAAGATTCAGAGAATCTTTATTGCATTATGCCATAGTGTACTGGTTTCCCGTAGTCAAAGATGAACTTAGCCACCCATTTCAGGGGGTGAGGAACTGATATGCCATTAGAAACTCCCACCAAAACAAGTGAATCTTGCACATTATGACATAGTGCCCATTTTATTTCAGATTTTTAATTGACAAATTTACTTGGTCTTGCATAGCCACACACTGACTTCACTGTCAATTATTATACGTGGAGGGGGTATTGGTTTGCCATCCGCAACTCAACCTAAGTCAATGAGTAGAATTTGCTGAAACATTCCGAGTATGTTTATCACATAATGCCAAAGTTCTCCTTCTAGTTTTGATCTGAACAATTTTAGGGGTTTCCCAAAACTAAACATTTACTTGGCCATTCTGTCATGGAAATGTTCTGATATTTCATCTGCAATTCCTCCGATACGAGTGTATAGGATTCAATAAAACCTTTAGAGAATCGTTATAACAGGATGCCACAATGCATCTTGATCTTAACTGTTTTTCGGATTTCCCATTGCCAAACTTGGACTTTGCCATTCTTTAAAATGAAGAGGTACTGGTATGTATTCATCAACTCCTCCTTAAACCAATGAATGGGATTTGAACAACATTCAGAAAATCTGTATCACATTATGTGTTCCTTTTCTTTTAGTATTTAATGCGACCTGCTTTTTTTTTAATTCCCTAAAACAAAACATGGACTTCATTGTCGTAAGGGTTAATAAGTATATCATCCGCAACTCCTCATAAACAAATGAATGGAATTTGATGAAAGATTCAGAGAATCTTTTTCACATGATGCCATTGTTTACTGTATTTGTGTTTTGATCCGACAAATTTAGGACTTTTATTTTAGATTTTGAACTAACAAATTGATTTTGTTTCCCAATGCCAAACATTGACTTTACCGTCCATTGTCTTGGTGGACGGGGATACAGCTATGCCACCCACAGCTCACCCTACGCCAATAATATTGAGTAGAATTTGCTTACACTTTAGGAGTATGTTTATCACATAATTAATAATGAAAGGGTATGGATAAAATGCATGTAAGACAAAGTCTCTACAACAATGCTTTTATTGTTGCACATTATCCTGATGTCACCATGAGGTCTTCGCAAATGATCTTTGTTGAATGAATGAATTGTTTATTCTCATAAAACTATAACATATACAGTTACAGAGAAGTGAAAGAAATATGATATAAATAATATATACATATATGGAAATACATAAGTAATATCTAACCAGGATAAATTCATACCCCATACCTCATAGTAAGTTTAAGACGGCTCCTGGCAACAGTTTGAGTGGAATTCCTTGCTTATCATCGAACAATGTCAATGTCAAATGTCTTATATAGCCTAAGGATGCGAGATCATCAACAAACATAACATTAACTGGCAAAGCGTTCTTATAATCACCGTCATCCATTGCCCAACAAAAACACTAGTGTCCTAAACTAATGGGCTGGTACAACATACAAACACAGGGCACTCATCAAGTCAATTATAAGATAACTTGGATGTGGTCGTTATAACAAATGGTCAGAAAAACATTTGAAAATAAAAATAATAATAATAATAATAAAACTTTTAGAGAATCTTTATGACAGGATGCCATTTCAGATTTTGAACTGACCAATTTTGGGGGTTTCCAACAGCCAAACATGGACTTTGCCATTCTTTATCATAGGGGTACTGATCTCCTCCTTAAACAATGTATGGAATTGGTGAAACTTTTAGAAATTGTGTTCACTCTGTATGTTTCCGACAAATATCATTCTTGTAACGAAATATTTTGTTTTCATTTTACAGTAACATACATGTTGTTCACTTGCTTAAGTTTCTGATTTTCTAACTATACCGAAAACGACTATCTTTTCACAGCAACATGCCCATAGAAAATTGCCCACCATCGAAATGTGTGAAATTCGAACATATGTAAAAAAACTTATCAACATTAACTCCTTTGGAACTTCAAATCACATTGAAGCAAACTTGAGAGAATGATGTATTGAAGATTTTACAAATCTAAAATATCGGTAGCAGCAAATTAGGTGCACATTAAATCTGCACATCTTAAAAAATTCTTTCGACAAAACTGCCTATCAGAATTTGATTTAAAAAATTTATAGCTACATTTCCATTCTTTTTAATAAAGTGAATCAACTTAAGCACGGCTAAGGAAAATGCAGTTTCTTTTACCAAAGTGTCATAAATCTGCAGTGAATATTAGGGTACAGATAAATATAAAACTGGAGAGGCCGAGCTTATATTGCTTATCCTATGGAATGCTTCAAAGCAATAGTTGGGCACATGTGAATAAATTATTCTGCTTTAAAGAGCTTATTGAACTAAAAAAAAACAACAGAAAATAGTGACTCAACAAACACTATTTCATGGTTTGAAGATGATCAAACTATGCTTTTACAATAGAATCGAGTTTTAAAAGTGCTCATTGCTTGTAGCATTTGTTTTGTCAGATCAGAATAAAATTTGCATTCGTTAAGGACTACATTTCATAATTCCTCTAAAGAGAGTTCAGTTTGCCAAAGTAGTTTTAGGGGAAATGTTGTCTTATCTCAAAGGCTCTATTGTTAGACTGTTTTCAGCGATGATGCCAGGATTGTTGACGGGGAGGAACTTTATTTAATAAATTATGGTTTCCTACACTGGGCCCAACGTTGAAACTATTCTGCAGTGTCTTTTAAGTGTTTACAAGGGATTGGCACGAAATGAACAACCTTTGTTAAGGACCTTCAATACACCTTCTGGTTCAGTTTTGTACAATATGTTTACTGTTTCTCGGAGATGATTATGGTCAAATGTTAAACTGTGGTTGTTTGTTATAGAATGGTAATAAAATGAATAATCTCTGTAAATTACCTTGCATACACCATTTCTAGCACCTAGTATCAACAATGTGTAGAAATTATATAAAAACTCACTCAAAATGAACTGCTTCGAGGTTAACTACAAAACATTAGACGACAGAGGATATGAAGAAAAGGGTGGTATAGGACATGAGGTGACCTATCCCTAGTGGAATTAATAACAATGATTTATACAATTTTGTCAAAATGCCCCTTGAAAGTGATGCATATAGTTGCATAATAAAAATCAAGAAATGTCAGTTTTCAAAACTCATAAGTTTTCATAATCAGAAAATACTTACCACACAAACTCGGCAGGGAACACAGTTTTAACATTGGACCCTATGGAAAAGACATTAAAAGATCTTCTCAGAAACTTCTGGTCCAATTAGATCCAAACTTAGTCACAATGGTCTTTAGATGGTTCCTTCCAAAAAGGTATCGAACAGGTCCGTATCTCATTCAAGATGGCCGCCAGTGGGGACATAGTTTTAACATTGGACCATATGGAAAACACATTCAAAGATATTCTTTTCAGAAACTTCTATTCCGATTGAAACCAAATTTTGTCACAATGGTCCTTAGATGGTTCCTTCCGAAAAAGGTATCCGGCAGGCCCGTAACACAACCAAGATGGCCACCAGAGGGGAACATAGTTTAAACATAATTGGACCCTGTTGAAAAGACATTCAAAGATCTTCTTCTCAGAAACTACTAGTCCAATTAGAACCAAACTTAGTTACAGTGGTCCTTAGATGGTCCCTTCCAAAAAGTATCTTGCAGGTGCGTTCCAGTAGGGAAAATAGTTTAAACTCTGTACCCTATGGAAAATACATTCAAAGATTTTCTACTTAGCAACTACTAGACCAATGAAAACTAAGCATAGCGTCAATGGTCCTTAGATGGTCCCTTCCAAAAAAGATATTCCGCATGTCTGTACCTCATCCAAGATGGCTGCCAGCGGGGAACATAGTTTTAACATTGGACCCTATGGAAAATACATTCAAAGATATTCTTCTCAGAAACTTCTAGTCCAATTTAAACCAAACTTAGCCATATTGGTAGGTCCCATGGAAACCAGATCAGAAAACTGAAATTTTAGAAAAAAAAGTACTCTGCTTGATATTTTATGATTTCAGCACTATATATAAACTAGACTACAAGGGGAACCCCTGTCCAATTTTTTTTAAAAGGGGGACTGAATGTTTTAATTTCAGCAATATGTATTACCTTGATTAAAAGGGAAATCCTGCCCATTTTTTTGAATGGTGTTCTGTTATTGGTTGTAATGGATGGTGAAGCTTTTGGTTACCATGGAAACCAAACAAGAAAACTGAAATTTTAGAAAAAAGTATTCTGCTAAATTTATGTTTTGTTTTCAGAAATATGTAAACACTAGTTAATAAGGAGAACCCCTGTCTAAAAATTTTTTGAAAGGGACTTTTTAATGTGTTGATTTTGGCAATAATTATTACCTAAATTATAAGAGAAACCCCTGTCCAAATTATTTTTGAATGGGTTGAAATAGATAACACATTCAAATACATGTAAAGGTCCTTTCTGAAACAAAATGTCCAATTAAAAAACAATGCTACATTGATGGTACCTAGCTTCCAATAAAGGTATCCGGGGGACCAAACTTCATCCAATAAGGCTGCCAGCATTAAGATAGTTTATATTCTTTTTCCAGTTTATATTTGTTTCAATGAAAAGAATTAGGTTTCTGAAACCACTAATCAAATTGGAACTAAACCTGATCACAAAAGTCCTCTGGTGGCCCCTTCAAATTTGCATTTTGAATGTCTTCATCCAATCCAAGGTGTCCTCCAACAGGGAACATAGTTTAACATTGGACCCTATTGGAAATGCTTTTTGTGTCAGCCATGGTCCAGATGAGAGCCTCTTGTTTATATTTGCCTGAATAGATGACGACCTTGCCAACAGCTTATCTTCTTAAACTACCGAAACAAAATGAAACTGCTCTTTCCTTAATCGTTTTTAGCTCACCTGACCCGAAGGGTCAGTGTGAGCTATTGCCATCACTTGGCGTCCGTCGTCCGTCGTCCGGCGTCCGTCCGTCGTCCGTCCGGCGTCCGTCCGTCGTCCGTTAACTTTCACATAATCATCTTCTCCTCTGAAACCACTGACGCAAATTCAACCAAACTTTACAGGGATGATGTATGGAAGGTCCTTTACAAAGATTATTCATTTCGTTCCGATCCGATAAAAAACATGGCCGCCAGCGCGGAACTTAGGTTTAACATTGTACCCTATGGGAAAAATCACATTTTCATCTTCTGCTCTGAAAAGACTGAAGCAAATTGAACCAAACTTTACAGGAATGATGTACTTAAGGTCATTAACAAAGATGGCTCATTTTGTTCCGATCCGATGAAAAACATGGCCGCCGGCACGGAACATGGTTTAACATAGGACCCTATGGGAAAATCACTTTTTCATCTACTTCTCTGAAACCACTGAAGCAAATTCAACCAAACTTTACAGGAATGATGTATGGAAGGTCCTTTACAAAGAGTACCCATTTTGTTCCGATCCGACAAAAAACATGGCCGCCAGCGCGGAACTTAGGTTTAACATTGGACCCTATGGGAAAAATCATATTTTCATCTTCTGCTCTGAATAGGCTGAAGCAAATTGAACCAAACTTTACAGGAATGATGTACTTAAGGTCCTTAACAAAGATGGCTCATTTTGTTCCGATCCTACGAAAAAGATGGCTGCCAGCACGGAACATAGTTTAACATAGGACCCTATGGGAAAATCACATTTTCATCTACTTCTCTGAAACCGCAGAAGCAAATTCAAAAAAACCTTTACAGGAATGATGTATGAATGGTCCTTTACAACGATTGCTCATTTCGTTCCGATCCGATAAAAAAACATGGCCGCCAGTGCGAAACACATTTTTATCTTCTGCTCTGAAACAGCCGAAGCCAATTGAACCAAACTTTACAGGAGTGATGTACTTAAGGTCCTTAACAAAGTTTGCTCATTTCGTTCCGATCTGATGAAAAACATGGCGGCACGGAACATGGTTTAACATACGACCCTATGGGGAAATCACATTTTCATCTACTTCTCTGAAATAACTGAAACAAATTCAATCAAAATTTACAGGAATGTTGTATGGAAGGTCCTTTACAAAGGTTGCTCATTTTGATTCGATCCGATAAAAAACATGGCCGCTAGCACAGAACTTAAGTTTATTATTTGACCCTATGGGAAAAATCATATTTTCATCTTCTGCTCTGAAACGGCTGAAGCCAATTGAACCAAACTTTACAGGAATGATGTACTTAAGGTCCTTAACAAAGATGGCTCATTTCGTTCCGATCCGACGAAAAACATGGCCGCCAACACGGAACATGGTTTAACATAGGACCCTATGGGAAAATCACATTATCATCTACTCCTCTGAAACCACTGAAGTAAATTCAACCAAACTTTACAGGAATGATGTATGGAAGGTCCTTTACAAAGATTACTCATTTTGTTCCGATCTGATAAAAAACATGGCCGCCAGCGTGGAACGTAGGTTTAACATTGGACCCTATGGGAAAAATCATATTTTCATTTTCTGCTCTGAAACGTCTGAAGCCAATTGAACCAAACTTTACAGGAATCATGACCTAAAGGTTCTTAACAAAAATTGCTCATTTCATTCTGATCCGATGAAAGACATGGCGGCCAGCATGGAACATGGTTTAACATAGGACCCTCATGATGGGAAAATCACATTTTCATCTTCTTCTCTGAAATAACTGAAGTAAATTCAACCAAACTTTACAGGAATGATGTATGGAAGGTCCTTTACAATGAATGCTCATTTCGTTCTGATCCAATGAAAAACATGGCGGCCAGTGTGGAACTTAGGTTAAACATTGGACCCTATGGGAAAAATCACATTTTCATCTTTTCCTTCGAAACTGCAGAAACAAACCAAACAAACTTTACAGGAAGGATGAATAGAAGGTCCTTAACAAAGATGGCTCATTTCGTTACTATCCGTTAGAAAACATGGCTGCCAGCATGGAACATAGTTTATCATAGGATCCTATTGGAAAATCACATTTTCATCTACTCTTCTGAAACCACTGAAGCAATTTCAACCTAACTTTAACAGGAATGATGACTGAAGGTACTTTACAAAAATTGCACATTTCATTTCAATCCGACAAAAAACATTGCCTCAAGTGCAGAACATAGTTTAACATTGGAGCCCAGTATGAGAAAACCATCCTTTTCTTCATCTTCTCTCAAAACAATTAAAGCAAATTATACTAAATGTATAGAAGGTCCTTTGCAAAAATTACTCATTTCTCACGGGTTCTAATTGAGAACATACCTAAACACCCTGCCCCATTGGTAAAAACATGATAATTTTGGTCATGCATGGCATAGAAGCGTTTTGTCAGGTGAGCGATACAGGCTCAGTCTCTGAGCCTCTAGTTTGTTTTACTTCTCACATTTGGATCAGTTTTTGTGAAGTTGCTGAAGACCATGCTTGATGTGATGTATAAAGATTACTTATTTTATTTCCATTATTTAAATACATGACGGCCAGCAAGGACCATAGTTTAACATAGGAACCTTTGTGAAAACTAGAGCTGTCGCCGAATGGCAACCAATTATGCCCCCGCTCATTGAACCCTGAATCAATATGGCAAGTTGGCAGGTGTTGACACAGTACAAGTATGGACACAATAATATGCCTAACATTTTTCCAAAATATATAAAAGGGAAGTTCTGAGAAAAGGGGGATCATATTGCAACATGGGAAAACAATTCAATTATCTTTTCTGAAACTGTAGTTGATTCAAAATGTACTGGGATTTTTTGCTGAAATTCCTTTCCCACAAATATAGCTAATTTTGTTGAGATTCATCAAAAACATTGCTGCCTGCATTGAACACGGTTTTAACATAAAACCCTACTAAAAAGTTGTCTTGATCGTTTTTTTTTCAAACTGAACTTCAAACCATAATTTTCACCAGCACACAACATGGTTTTACAATTGACCCTATGAGAAAACGTCAATCATCGAAGTAGCATTTGCCGAGTTTGCCATCTTGTATGAGGTACGGACCTCAGTGTCAGATACCTTTTTTGGAAGGAACCATCTAAAGACCATTGTGACTAAGTTTGGTTCTAATTGGACTAGAAGTTTCTGAGAAGATCTTTGAATGTCTTTTCCTTAGGGTCCAATGTTAAAACTATGTTCCCAGCTGGTGGCCATCTTGGATGAGGTACGGACCTGTCGGATACCTGTTATGGAAGGAACCATCTAAGGACCATTGTGACTATGTTTGGTTCTAATTGGACTAGAAGTTTCTGAGAAGATCTTTGAATGTCTTTTCCTTAGGGTCCAATGTTCAAACTATGGTCCCCACTGGCAGCCATTTTCGATGAGGTATGGACCTGTCGGATGCCTATTTTGGATGGGAATATCTAAGGACCACTGTGACTAAGTTTGGTTATAATTGGGCTGGTAGTTTCTTAGAAGAAGATCTTTGAATGTCTTTTCCCATAGGGTCCAATGTTAAAACTATGTTCCCCACTGGCGGCCATCCTGGATGAGGTACGAATCTGCCGGATACAATTTTTAAAAAGACCACCCAAGGACTATATTCTGACCAAATTTGGTTCCAATTGGCCCAGTGGTTTCAGAGGAGAAGATCTTTGAATGAAAAATTTATGACGGACGACTGATGCCAATTAATTGAGAAATTAATAATAGGTTTTTATAAATTCTAGTTTTAAACTGAAAAGTTAAATCACTCAAATACACTTGTAAAATACAATACCTCCATCATCCTACCATTAAAAAGATGTACTGAATGTTAAAAGTTTTAAACAAAGAAAACTCTGCATAATAATAAAAAAGATTTTTTTTTCTTAAGGTAGATCGGTAGTCTTCGGCCATTTTGAATTTGTTATTTATACTGTTGTGGTATTATCTGCTTTTTAGATATGCAAATAATTTTATTTGTAATGCATCAATAAATATTATATCAGTGACACAAAAAGCAAAGAATCTACATTGACTTAATTTTATATGTATTTATCTAATTGGATGATGTTTGGTAATTTGATAATTAAATAGTTTGGAAGAAGATATTTGAAAAAGAGAGATAATCTGATGAAAATATTTTACATAGATATCACTATGAAAATCCACATTTTTCAAATTATTTGGAAAACAAAGTCGGTGATCCCCATTTTTCTTTATATTTTTTGAAAGTATGTTCAAAGGGCTAACATATGAGTAAAATAGAAAGAAATCTATGGAATAGTTTGAAAGAAAATAACCAAATACCTGTTTTACCCTATATATTCATTAGAAATATTTGATTATTTTGATATCAGTTATTTTAAAAAGAAGCACGGTGATCCCCCTTTTTTATTTTTTAATTTCAATACTAATATAAAAACGAAACTTTCCTGAGAAAATAAAGAAAATCTATGGAAAGAATTTTTGGACTACCCATCTACCTTAATATAAGATTCTGTAGATATCAAGAAACTTTCTCATAGCTGAGTTTATTGTTACTTTACATAAAACAAACTTTTCCTCAATTGTTTAAATCAAGGAAAATGGTCATTTCATGATGACCTTGAATTACTACTCCAGACAATATTAGGCTATTAAATTGGATGAAGACATATGAATCAGCATGTTTTTTTTGTCAAAACAAGACAAAATTAGCAACTTTTGGAATGAATCCTCCCACAACAATCCTGTACAGTTTGGTCCAATTTGATTTAATAGTTCAAATAGTTCCAGAGGAGATGTATTTCAAATACAGTTTGATTTTAAACTATGTTCTGTATATTGGCCAAAATATTTGTTGATCAAAAAGGCAATCTTTGTACAAGACCTTGCTTATAATACTCAACTAAAGTTTGGCTCAGTTTGGCTTCAGTAGTTTTATACAAGATGGTGAGATTTGTTTTTCCCATAGGGTCTAATGTTAAGCTATGTTACATGCTAGTGAGGTTGCTTTTGATCCAACCAGAAATGTGCAACTTTTGTAAAGTACCTTCCATACATCATTCCTAATAGGTTTGGTACAGTTTGCACAGTAGTTTCAGAGGATATATCAAAATGTTTTTCCAATGCCTAAAATGTTTAAGCATATGTTCCAAGATGGCAGCCATGTTTTTATATTGAATCCGAGTGTGTGGGACAGCAACAAATGTGTGCCTCTCCTGACAATCATTGGCCATCTTCTGCAGAATCCCCAATGTGTGTTCCAGTTCTGCCATCTCCACCTCAATGGTATGCCTTCTCATTATTTTGGGTCTTATAAGTTTTGGTTGAAATTGCTTTGGTAGTTTCATGGGAAATTATGAAAATATGTTTTTATCATCAAGTAAAATGTTAACTATGTTTTATGCTGGCAGCCATGTTATCTATCACATTAAAATGAGATGAGCAATTTTTTGTTAAGTACCTTCAATACATCATTAGTGTATAGTATCTTAAATTTGCTTATGTACTTTCAAAGGAGACTGTGAAAATATTTTTCCAATAGGGTCTTCTGTTAAACTATGTTCCAAGTTAGCAGCCATCTTTTTTATCAAATCATAACAAAATGTGCAATTCTTTTTAAAAAAACCTTCCATACATCAATCCTGTGAAGATTGGTTCAATTTTCTAAAAAGTTTCAGAGGACATGATGAAATTATGTTTTTCTCGTTGGGTTTAATGATAAACTAATAACAAGAGACACTAAGTGATGACAAAAGCTCGCATCGTCTTTGACCAGGTGAGCTAAAAAGTAGCATGAATATACAGACAGAGCAAACAGAATGACAGACAGACGAACAGAATAACAGACAGACAGATGGAGGAGTGTACTCACTTCTTGAATAATAAATCCCTTCAAGCAGAGAGAATTTTGTGACAAAAATTTCCCTTTTATGACCAATAATTTAAAGTACCGTCAAGCAGGAAGTTGATATCAAAGAGCACTTAAAATGGCTTACAATGCACTAATTTCAACAAAGCAGTTTACAAAATTTCATATGAATGCTTTCAATTAGAGTAGAGAATATCATGGTGACAATATCACTATCATCACAAGTCCCTTAAAACAGGAGGGTGATATCATACAGCTCTAAAATTCTAGCACAATTCATTACAACAAAGCAGCACACCAATTTTGAAAGGAATCACTTCCGGCAGATCAGATTGTTTCATGATGTACAGTATTGTTTGGAATGACAGAGAGGTGTACTGGTATTCCTCTCGTCAATTGGGGGTATAAAATTACATCAGAAGGATGGACAAGTGAATTCTATATACACCCTTGCAAGTTGAGTAGGGGTATATTACAAACCTGTACCTTTATTTCATTATATTCCCCATATAGGAAAAATGAAAGGATATGGATTGAATGCACATGTGACAAAAACGCACACGATACATAGAAAATTCCAGTTTATCAAGGACAGGGCTTTTATTCCTGTCTACATTTTGATGTCACCTGAGGGTCTTCAACCAGAGGTGAACAATATTCACTCCCTCAAGCGAGATCAAGAAGGCCCCTAGCGTGCACTTAAGTAGTATTCTCCACAAACTAGAGGCTCAGACACTGAGCCTGTATCGCTCACCTGACAAAATGCTGAAGCAGAGTTTTCGATGTTCTGCATGGTGGCCATGTTTTTTATGTGAATTTCCCATAGGGCCAAAATAAACTATGTTCTGTGCTGGTGGCCATGTTTTTTATTGGATAGGAACGAAATGAGCAATCTTTGTTAAGGACCTTCAGTTCATCATTCCTGTAAAGTTTGGTTGAATTTGCTTCAGCGGTTTCAGAGCAGAAGAAGAAAATGTGAATTTTCCCATAGGATCCAATGTTAAACCTAAGTTCTGCGGTGGCGGCCATGTTTTTTATCAGATCGAAACGAAATGAACAATCTTTGTAAAGGACCTTCAGTTCATCATTCCTGTAAAGTTTGGTTGAATTTGCTTCAGTGGTTTTCAGGGGAGAAGAAGAAAAAGTGGATTTTCCCATAGGGTCCAATGTTAAACCTAAGTTCCGTGCTAGCGGCCATGTTTATTATCGGATTGGAACGAAATGAGCAATCTTCGTAAAGGACCTTCTATACATCATTATGTAAAGTTTGGTTGAATTTGCTTCAGTGATTTCAGAGGAGAAGATGAAACAAGAGGCTCTCAAGAGCCTGTATCGCTCACCTGGGTCATGGCTGACACAATAAGTCAAAATTATCACAACGTTTAAGGTTCTCATTTTCAAATTTGTTTATTGACTGTTTAAGGGTCTCATCTTGAAGTTTGCTGATGTTGTATGATCCCAAATTAAACTATGTTCCCCACAGGCAGCTATTTTTGATGGGGCGTAGACCAATTGTCACTTTTCTTGAAGAAGACCATGTTTGGATCATTGTGCCTCACTTTGGTTCCAATTGGCATAGTATTTTCAGAGGAGATCTTTAAATGATTTCCCATGGGGTCCAAGGTTAAACAATGTTCCCTACTGACTGCCATCTTGGATGCTATGCAGACATGCCATACACATTTTATGAAGGGGACCAAGTAAGGACCATTGTGACTAAGTATGATTCCAATTGGCCATGTACTTTCAGAGGAGATCTTTGAATATGTTTCCCTATAGGGTCCAATGTTAAAAACATGTTCCCTCCTGGCGGCCATCTAGGATATGATGTGGACTTGCTGAAAATTTTTTTTAAAAGGGGCCACGTAAGGACCATTGTGACTAAGTTTGGTTCCAATTGGCCCAGTATTTTCAGAGGAGAAGATTTTAGCAATATTGTCCAATTTTGGACAAAGTTCCCCGTTGGCGGCCATCTTGGATGAAGTGCAGACTTGCCGGACCAAATTTTTCAAGGGGACCACCGAAGGACTATTGTGACCAAGTTTGGTTCCAATTGGCGCAGTGGTTTCAGAGAAGATCTTTGAATGCTTTCCCATAGGGCCAAATGTTAAACCACGTTCCCTGCTGGGGGCCATCTTGGATATCATATGGACTTGCCAGACATTTTTTTTAAAAGGGGCCACCTAAGGACCATTGTGCCCAAGTTTGGTTCTAATTGGCCCAAGCTGTTTCAGAGAAGAGAAGAAGATGTTTGAATGAAAAGTTTAAGACAACGGACCATTGACACAGTGATGGCAAGAAGATCACCATGGCATAGCCATGCAGGTCAGTTACAAAGTGATGCAGATATAAAAGCTCAGATGCTATTTCAGTATTTATCTGGGCGAGACATTTACATGGAGGGCAAGCAAGTTTTACATCTTAATACAATATACAACTATATACAATTATTATTAATTTGTGAAATAAGTATAGTTTATGAAAGTATTTTTGCAAAAAAAAAGTAAAAGTTTGTACAAAAACACTTTTTTGCTCTTGATTATGTAACAAATAATTATTTTTATTGAAGTGATAACAGGGAATTTCTTTTAAACTTAAAAGAGAAAAGTAAACCAAAGAAGATTTGAACACAGAATTTAAAGAGAAATAACTCATAACCATATGGCATTGAAAAAAAATTTTTTTTGGGTGAAAAAGAGTCAATAACTACAACACAGGCAGTTGGATTTTCTTCAAAATTTCAGAGTATGTAGACCTTGATATGCTGAACATTTTTGCAATTTACACTTTACCTCTATCTATTACAGTTTTTGAAATAAAAAATAAAAAATGCATAAATTTTGAAAATTTTACGGAAAAAGGGCTGTAACTCTGAGACAGGTTTTCAGATTTTCTTCAAAATTGCTGGGCAGATAGATCTCGTCATTCTGAACATTTTTACCTGCTCAGATTTTTTATATCTGCAACAATTTTTGAGTTATTTGCCAAAACAGCAATTTACCCCTATGTTCTATTTTTAGTAACAGCAGCCATGTTGTTTGGTCCTCGAACTAACCGAAGACATTTTTTAAACTACATACCCTGGTGATGACCCAGGCCAAGTTTGGATTAAATTGGCCCAGTGGTTTCAGAGGAGAAGATTTTTGAAAAAAAGTTTACGACGGACGGACGGAAGGACGGACTGCGGACGCCGGACGCCAAGTGATGGCAAAAGCTCACCCTGGCATAGCCAGATGAGCTAAATATGAATTTCCTATAGGGTCACTGAAAAACTATGTTCCGTGCTGGCGGCCATGTTTTTATCGGATTGGAACGCAATGAGCAATCTTTGTTAAGGACCTTTAGTACATCATTCCTGTAAAGTATGGTTACATTTGCTTTAGTGGTTTCAGAGGAGAAGAAGAAAATGTGAATTTTCCTATAGGGTCCAATGTTAAACCTAAGTTCCGCGCTAGTGGCTATGTTTTTTTATCTGATCAGAACGAAATGAGCAGTCTTTGTTAAGGACCTTCCATACATCATTCCTGTAAAATTTGGTTGAATTTGCTTCAGTGGTTTCAGAGGAGAAGATGAAAATGTGAATTTCTCATTGGGCCAATGTTAAACTATGTTCCTTGCTGGCGGCCATGTTTTTTATCAGATCGGAATGAAATGAGCAATCTTTGTTAAGGACCTTTAGTACATCATTCCTGTAAAGTTTGGTTGCATTTGCTTCAGTGGTTTCAGAAGAGAAGAAGAAAATGTGAATTTTCCCATAGGGTCCAATGTTTAACATAGTTCTGCGCTGGCGGCCATGTTTTTTATTGGATCAGAACGAAATCAGCAATTTTTAGTAAAGGACCTTCCATACATCATTCCTGTAAAGTTTGGTTGAATTTGCTTCAGTGGTTTCAGAGGAGAAGATGAATATGTGAAAAGTTAACGGATGGACGTCAGACGACAGACGACAAGTGATGGCAATAGCTCACACTGACCCTTTGGGTCAGGTGAGCTAAAAAGTTGAGCAACATCGATTGCAGCTAAAATATTTATACAATTAATTCAGTAACATGTATTATGTCAAGAATTGCTTTATTTTCTGTAGAATTTTAACAGATAAAGTAACACATTCTGTCCATTTGTTATTGTCTGAGTTTGTAAATGTCCGTAAATTCTCTGTAAATTGTAGTACCATTTTCAAACATCTAAAAAAACAACAAAAAAAACAATATAATAATAAAAAATAACAGTTCCTCACTGTGTTGAAGACCGTACGGTGACCCCTAGATACTTTGTTTTGGGTCGTTTTTTGGAGATTGGAAGTTGTCTCCTTGACATTTACCACATTTCCTTTCTTTTTTATATAGCTGTGTTAAAGCTTAAATGATTATAAAAATTATATTTTAACTAGAGGCTCACATGAGCCTGTATCGCTCACCTGGTGACTGGTTATTCATTGTCACAAAAAGACCACCCATTCATATTATAAATCAGTTCACCAGATGATACATTTTCAATCTTGGATCAGGTACAAACATAAAAATTACAAACTTTGAAAGGGACCACCCAAAGACAATTGTAACCAAGTTAGGTTCCAATTTGATCAGTAGGTTCTGAGGAGAAGACATTTGAATGCACTTCCCATAGGGTCCCTATGTTAAGCTATGTTTCACGCTGGCGGCCATCTTGGATGAGGTACAAATGTAAAAATCACAAACTTTAAAGGGGACCACACAAGGACTATCGTGACAAAGTTTGGTTCAATTTGGCTTAGTAGTTTCAGAAGAGAAGATCTTTAGATGCATTTCCCAAAGGGCCCCTATGTTAAACTATGTTAACTGCTGGCGGCCATCTTGAATAAGGTATGAACATAAAAATCACAAACTCTCAAGGGGACCACCTAAAGACTATTGTAACCAAGTTTGGTTCCAATTGGCTCAGTAGGTTCAGAGTAGCAGACATTTGATAGCATTTCCCATAGGGTCCCTATGTTAAACTGTGTTCCATGCTGGCGGCCATCTTGGATGAGATACGAATGTCAAAATCACAAACTTTGAAGGGGACAATCAAAGGACTATTGTGACCAAGTTTGGTTGAATTTGGCTTGGTAGTTTTAGAGGAGAAAATCTTTGGATGCATTTCCCATAGGGTCCCTATGTTAAACTATGTACTCTGCTGGCAGCCATCTTCAATGAGGTATGAACATAAAAATCACAAACTTTCAAGGGGACCACCTAAAGACTATTGTGATAAAGTTTGGTTCCAATCGGCTCAGTTGTTTCAGAGAAGAAATTCTTTGAATACATTTCCCATAAGGGTCGTATGTTAAACTATGTCCTGTGCTGATGACCATCTTGGTAATCACAAACTTTAAAGGGGACCAGCCAAGGACAATTGTATCCAAGTTTGGTTCCTATTGGCTTATAGTGGTTTCAGGAGAAAAGACCTTTGAATGTATTTCCCATAGGATCCCTATGTTAAACTATGTTCCCCGCTGGCAGCCATCTTGGATGAGGTACAACCACAAAAATCACAAACTTTAAAGGGGACCACCTGAGGACTATTGTGACAAGATTTGGTCCACATTGGCTCAGTGGTTTCAGAGGAGAAGATCTTTGAATGCATTTCCCACTGGGTCCTATGTTAAACTATGTTACCTAGTGGCGGCCATCTTGGATGAGATGCTAATATGCAGGACATATGTAGAAATTGTAGTCCTAGAAAAGCTCAACACTTTTGTAATTCACATTTAACCTCCATCTCAAACAGTTTTTGAAATAAAAGTAAAAATGTTAATAAATCATGAAAATTAAAAGAAAAAGGGGCCATAACTCTTATGTGGGTCGTCAGATTTTCTTCAAAATTGCAGGAAATGTGGATCTTACTATGCTGACCATTTTTTAAAATTCAAACTTCACTTCTACCTTCTACTATTTTCAATATATAAGACTAAAAGTAACAAAAAAACGAAACTTTTACGGAAAAGGGGCAATAACTCCAAGACAGGTTATATGATATTCTTCAAAATTGCAGGGTGGGTAGATCTCATCATGCTGATCATTTTTACCCCGATGTCAGATTTTTGATATCTGTGACGGTTTTTGAGAAATTTGCAAAAAACGACAATTTACCCCTATGTTCTATTTTTAGCAACAGCGGCCATGTCATTTGGTCTACGGACATAAAAATCACAAACTTGAAAGCGCATACCCTGGTGATGATTTGGGCCAAGTTTGGTTAGTATTGGACAAGCAGCTTCAGAGCAGAAGATCTTTGAATAACAGTTAACGGACGGACGGACGACGTATGCCAAGTGATGGCAAAAGCTCACATGGCCTTTGGCCAGGTGAGCTAATAAATGAATACCAGTTTTTTAATTGAGTTTCTGCAAATTAAAAATTATTTTTTCACTTTATGTTCACACCAAATGACACCTAATTCATGTAATGAATACACAATTTGCTTATATGTTCTTTGATTTTCAAGTAAGATGGTAAGTAGAATGTATAATTTTGATGTCCACTCCGCCCTTCATAACAATAAATCAATCACATACTGATAAAAAGTTTTCTTCTTGTGTAAGCAGCACAGTATTAAAACTTAACAAAATGGAAATATTTTTTCATGCTACATATATATGATACTGAAATATACAACTTCTGGGAAAGGGAAGGGAATATAATTTGTTTATAAATGTAACTATAAATCAAACTAATGTTATAAATTTCCATAAAACAGTATTTATATCTAAAGGTAGATTATGCCCCTGCTCAAAAAGATAACTGAGAGTTGCATTTCTGAATTTTATACATGGAAATTTAATATATACATGTGGTGAGTAAAAATTCTGGTGGGTAGGTGCAATAAACAACACAAGAAGATGGACTTCCTTTGAAGTCCATAACAGAGTATAACATACAACATAAAAACTAAAGATCGTCTCCCTTGTGTATAGCTATTTTCGGTGTTATTCTTGGTTTATTTTGGCATTCTAGTTTATTTTACACTCATTTTGGACGTTGTCTTGGCTTCAGAGTACAAGTGAGGAGACATTATTGTGTTTAAGTCTGCATAGCTTTAAATTTGTGAATAGAAAATATTATGCACAAGTGTGGGATGAAGAAATAGACAAGAAGACAGTTCTGAAAACTTACTTAATGGAGGATTTTTGTTGATCTGTCTTCGTTTCTATAGTAACCAGAAAGCATGTGGTGAGTAGTAAAACAAAATGTATGCTTTGATGAATGATGAAGCAACTGAAATAAAATTAAATGCCATCATTATACATAAATATCAAACTAGAGGTAGTAGTCTAGTCTGTCATTAAAAAAAACTCTACTCAACTGCAAGTATTAAAACATTTTCTGAATGCTCTGGTAAAAAATATATATATTTACAATATTTAATCAAATAACAGGATTCAACCATCCAAATTGAAAGAAACTAGAAAATCTGTGAGCAAAGCTCACTAATATATACCCCTGCCCCCTCCCCCTTGATTCCAGAATAAAAAAAAATAATAAAAAAAAAATAATACATCAAATCAAATTTTAAAATAGCTGGTGCACAATGGCAATATGTACTTGACATTCTGTGAAAGTTTCATTGAATTTCACCAAGTGGTCTAGGAGGAGTTAATGCCACAAAGTGTGTACCCCCATGGCGGATGGACAAATGGAAGAACAGACACCATGATCACTATATACTCCCGCTAAAGCGGGGGTATAAAAGTAGAGGCTCACATGAGCCTGTATCTCTCACCTGGTGACTGATTTTATTCATTGTCACCAAAAGACCACCCATTCACACTATAAATCAGTTCAGCAGATGTTACATTTTCATTCTTGGATGAGGTACAAACTAAAAATCACAAACTTTGGAAGGGATCACCCAAAGACAATTGTAACCAAGTTTGGTTCCAATTGGCTCAGTAGGTTCAGAGGAGAAGACATTTGAATGCATTTCCCATAGAGTCCCTATGTTAAACTATGTTCCACGCTGGCGACCATCTGAACGTAAAAATCACAAACTTTAAAGAGGACCACCCAAGGACTACTGTGACCAAGTTTGGTTCAATTTGGCTCAGTAGTTTCAGAGGAGAAGATCTTTGGATGCATTTCCCATAGGGTCCCTATGTTAAACTGTTCCCTGCTGGCGGCCATCTTGAATGAGGTATGAACATAAAAATCACAAACTTTGAAGGAAAACATCTAAAGACTATTGTAACCAAGTTTGGTTCCAATTGGCTCAGTGGGTTCAGAGTAGAAGACATTTGAAATCATTTCCCATAGGGTGCCTATGTTAAACTGTGCTCCATGGTGGCAGCCATCTTGGATGAAGTACAAACGTAAAAATCACAAACTTTAAAGGGGACCACCCAAGGACTACTGCGACAAAATTTGGTCCCCATTGGCTCAGTGGTTTCAAATGAGAAGATCTTTGAATGCATTTCCCATAGGGTCCTATGTTAAACTATCTTCCCCCCGCTGGCAGCCATCTTGGATGAGATGCGAACCTGCTGGACATATGTAGAAATTGTAGTTCTGGAAAACCTCAACACTTTTGCAATTCACATTTAACCTTTATCTCGAACAGTTTTTGAAATAAAAGTAAAAACGTTAAAAAATTGTGAAAATTCATAGAAAAAGCGGCAATATCTCCTATGTGGGTTGTCAAATTTTCTTCAAAATTGCAGGACATGTAGATCTTACTATGCTGACCATATTTGTTATACAAACGTCACTTCTATCTTCTACCATTTTCAATATATAAGACTAAAAGTAACAAAAAACTGAAAATTTTACGGAAAAGGGGCAATAACTCCAAGACGGGTAAACTGATATTCTCCTAAATTGCAGGGCAGGTAGATTTCATCATGCTGATCATTTTTACCCCGATATCAGATTTCGATATCTGTAACGGTTTTCGGGTAATTTGCAAAAAGCGGTAATTTACCCCTATGTTCTATTTTTAGTAACAGCGGCCATGTTGTTTGGTCTACGGACATAAAAATCATAAACTTGAAAGAGCATACCCTGGTGATGATTCAGGCCAAGTTTGGTTAGTATTGGCCCAGTAGTTTCAGAGGAGAAGATCTTTGAATAAAAGTTCACGGACGGACGGACGACGGACCGACGGACGACGGACGCCGAGTGATGGCAAAAGCTCAAATGGCCTTTGGCCAGGTGAGCTAAAAAGTATGGTACCAAATTTTGGAGTTAATTATCCTCATTGTTGCATTAGATGCAATCCTTTATTAAAAAAAAAAACTGCTGCATTTGTAAACAATGCACATAAATTTTTTAAAAAAGCTCTCTCCAAAATTGTCTAAATGTCGTGGGTTACCTTGTTTACTTATGATGAAAACCTTGGGAATAATACTTAAAGTCGGCAAGAAAAGTAACAATCAACATATTAAGCTCGATATGAGCTTTCAAACCGACATGCATTTACATAAATTAATACATTCACTTCAAACATGCACATAGTTTACAGACAAACATAAATGACATAAGTACATACAATACACATAAGAGCACAAATCACAAGAAGCACATAAAGCCATTATATACACACATAAAAAACATAAATTTATTATATCAAAGCACTAAAGCATATTAAAACATATTAAAACATATGGGAAACTTTGTTATCAATAATTTGAGGTAATTATCTGATTCACAACAAAAGTTTTATTTCCAATGTTGTTTCTAGGCAGAAGTTCAGGTAGTCAAGTTTAGAAAGAGGTTTTTTCAAATTCGCTAAATCACAGTCCCATTCACTCTGAGCTTTCAGGGAGAAATATGTGCATGTTATCCAACCAAATTTCAGTATTTTTTTTTCACATATCATGAACATATTTATATTCCTTTAAAAAAAAATATTGAAACCAACAAACAATATGGGAGATGCTGTAAAAAGTCACCAATATAGAACAAGACGAAAATAAATTATATCCTATGTTTATACTTATACTGAAAACCAAGTTATTTTCGTGGATACTTAATTTCAAATCATCTCCCTTCAGGTGAAGTTCGCAGCAACTAATTTTCATGATTTGCTATATCTTTTAATGCATTTATGTTATGATAAGAGATATTCAAGACAATTCATTTTCAAGATTTTTTCACCCTTAGTGAAAATAAATTGCTCACAAAAATTAGTTGGTTTACAGTATACTAACAAATCTAAAGATATGTACAAATTGTACTGAAACCTTTTTATGAGAGACTGTAAATTATTCCTCTGTCGTGAACGAAGTGATTTACTTCTGAGTTGTTCCTGTCGACATTGAAGAGCAGTAAATACTTGTATAATTACAGTTTCACATTCTGTACTTATCCTCAGTAACAAATTTACTATTTCACTCTCACAATTTCCACAATCCTATAAATATATCAAAATAGCAATGAAAATTAGTTAACTACAAAATAATTACATTACACCATTACATTGAAAAACTGTAGCATTTGGACAAGCTATGAAAAATAAAGTGTGGTAGACAACAGTACTTCTATATAATTTCAAAGGATTTTAAGTTATTGCAAGGCAACAACAGGTCTATAGACACTGACCCCAACACCATCAATGCCACAAATGATGCAGATGAAACCAGTACCTTACCATGATACAACCTAAATATTGCATTCAAATGGAACAAAAATACTGAATCAAGAAAAATGTTTCAGAGTGTTAAGTTATACAAACTAATGATCTAAATGAAAATACACGTATGAGGAAAAAAACCCAAAAAACAATTTTGATTTTGCAACAAGGAAGGCTTATGCTGAAATTTTCCTAAAAATCCATAACGTGGATCTCATCATTTTTTAGTCAAGTTTAGTAGGTTTTATGTGGAATTCAAACTGCTGAAAGATAAACATAAAGTGTTAAAATTGTACTTCCTGCACACTGCACAGGAAATATTAATTTACATATATCAACTAGGTTTAATGTTGTTCACATAATAACCACATTTGAATACAGTGCTCCCTCGTTATACTGCCCCTCTTTAACAGCAGTTCCTCAACTTATCCCAAACCATTTTCAAGGTACATTTTTCAAAAAGTTGCATAGTTTCTTTGCAATTTATTCCCTCGATACATCGCCACCCTCACTTATCGCCAAAAATTTCTCTGGTCCAAAAGATGGCGATATAACGAGGGTATACTGTATATTAAATGGCATATGTTTTGATATTGAATTCTAAAATAATTGAGCTGGGGATAGGCATGAAAAAAATTAACTTTATGTATTGCATTTGTGTGCAGTGTAGAGTATCCAAGTATATTTAAGAAATAATTAACAGAGACTGCAGTTTATCAATGTATTACACTTGACTGGCCATTTATGTCATATTACTTTACCCTGAGTGTAAATGAGAGGGAAAAAAAGACATAAATTGTTACCCCAGTATGAAACAATGATAAACTTTAGTCTCCATTCTAATGGTTTGTGTATTGATGAGACCTTTGCTTAACTATATTCGTGCCATATCTTTTTCTGGTCACTGAATGAACACATTATGTCACAACATTACAATAACTTTATTTAAATTGCAAACATAAACAAATTAGGATTTAAATAACTGTAAACATTTCATCAGAACAAGTGAACATGAGGTTACCTGTCATGGTCGCCATTTTCCATGCAGTCACAATGGCAAAATCGTCTTTCTGCAGATGGAGCAAGTTAAATATGTCATTCTTTATTGCTTGTATTTACACCTCTAGTGATCTCAAAGTGTTTAGGTATGTTAAATTAGAATGCATAGTTATTTGGAGAAAATTTGTTGACTATATACCTTTTGATATCTGTACAATGTCTGTATTTTAACATTCAACAAATTACATATACATGTACTTCCATCAGTAAAGGGAGAAAACATTCTGAAATGAATTGATGTGGATATATGCAACTACATGTATATGTTACAGTACAAATTGTAATCCAGTAGGAACCAGAATCCTCCTAGTACAAATTGGAATTCTAATTTCTACTGGGACAAGTTAGAATTCTGATTTGTACTGGATTTAATTCAGTACAAATTGGAATTCCGATTTCTACTTGGACAAATTAGAATTCCAGTTTGTACTGGATTTAATCCAGTACAAATTGGAATTCCAATTTCTCCTAGGAGAAATTGAGATATCTTAATTTATACTAGTAGGATTCTAAATCCTATTGAATTTCTAGTGTGATCCAGAATAATACCAGATATTTTGTTAAGGAGGATTCTTGATATTACTGATATTTAAAGCTGAAATAAGTTTTTGATTATGTCATAAGAGGTATGTATTTCACAACATTTTAATTCATTAAAACTAAATACTAAAATAATAAAATGACAAATGACATAATTCTAATATAACTGTTCATTTATTGTAATAATTGATGGAACTCTATGACATTTGGCAGAGCAGGGAATTTTCGATTTACTACAATTGAATAGCATAGTATCACATTTACCAGAGTAATTACAAACTTTGGCTGCCATCTTCCAATGATCAATGTGTATTAACCAGGGAAATAAAAACTTCTCAAATCAACAAGATCAGTATCAGAAAAGTATTTTAAAGTATGCCATCTTTCCAGTATGACACTCGTGACTGTGCTCAAAGGTTTAAGAGTTCGATACAAAACATCTACATCTTTTATACAATTAGTTGATAAAATCTAATTCTTTCGAAATTAATCTTTTAATTAAATGACCACCAAAGCACTGGAAGGGACATAATATTTATCTACCACTATTTCTATTGATTCCAGTTAGTAGGATCCAGAATCCTACTAGTATAAATTATGATATCTCAATTTCTCCTAGGAGAAATTGGAATTCCAATTTATCCTGGATTAAATCCAGCACAAATCAGAATTCTAATTTGTCCCAGTAGAAATTGGAATTCCAATTTGCACTGGATTAAATCCAGTACAAATCAGAATTCTAATTTGTCCCAGTGGAAACAAGAACTGTCGCCAAATGGCAGCCAAAGATACCCTCCGCCGATTGAACCCTGAATCGATATGGTAAGTGCAAAATTAAGTTGGTGTGGACACAATACAGGTGTGGACACAGTACAAGTATGGACACAATACAAGTATGGACACAATGATATAATCTTCAAGAAATAACTTTTCCCAAGGGTTCCAATGAAAACACTCTGTCTAAATCAGACAAATATAAAATTCACCTTTTTTTCAGCCTATTTGACATTTTACACATCTACATATAGTGTTCTTCCTTTGTCTAAAGTTTCTTCAAAATCCTTCCAGTGGATTAAGAGGAGTTATGCGTACGAGGTAACCCATACATAGGGAATCAATGAAAACTCAAAGTCGAATTATCTCCCCTTCCTGGTTTC